>JBBPDC010005384.1:0-13858 GCA_037974485.1 Hemigrammopetersius urotaenia | reverse complement strand
AAAATGGACTAGCCTGCCACATCTTCATTTCACTCTGATTTTAGGGTGTCTACACAATTGAGCCCTCTGTGGGCTGAAAACTTTTATTTCCATTAAAAGACTTGGCATCCTTTTGTTCCTAAGACATTGCCCTGTCGTTATTTGTATAGATATCCAACTTCATATTGAGATCTGATGTATCTAATGTGTTTCTTTAAAGTGTTCCTTTAATTTTTGTGAGCAGTGTACATACATTCCAACGTTGAATGCTGGGTATATTTATAAATGCTCTCCATTTGATTAGTGGTTGTACTACAGATGTGTTTTAACCTTTATTACACATCATTATCTGCTTCATAGCAGAATGAATCATGCAGCACATAGTTAGATGAATTTGACAATGCTGGAGTGTTCCTTTAATAAAAAAAGATACATTTTATACTGCTCATGTTGCTACAGGCGTGACACAGACCGGCCTAAATAACATTATTTCCGCCTCCTAAAGGCTGATTTACAAAATGTATCTCATAAGAGTTGCCCAGTGTCTGTAGGGAATCAAGTGCAGTCTCTAGGAAATACATTCCAGCTCCTGTATTGACACTGCAGACAATGTAAAGCCAATTAGCAAAATCAAATTAGTCACTAGGAATCCAGGCATCCAGCAGCGAGATTACGCAAGTGTCTGTATTCTGTGGTGCTGATAAATAATCTGTAATGAGCGGCCTATAAGCGTGCTGTTGTCTTTCTGTGTGCTCCAGTCTAACACACAACAGTGTATTTAATGTGGATTTTATATAGACATGTGTATTAGGTTTGTATTCACTTGCACAGTGCAGCTGGATGGGCATGATGGTCGTTGGGGGGGATGCAGCTAGAAGCAGCTACATGTTGGGGAAAAAGAAAGCTCTCAAATAGAGAGACTCTAACTATTGTATGAAAATCAGAGTGTTTATGATGAACTATTTTATGAACTATTTATGATGCCTATTTATTAATAACATAATACACTTACATAAAAGGAAAGGTAATGGCTACAGATGCACTGACAGTATTGTTTTGTATTCAGTCTCCCACCAGTTTCACACTTAAGCCGGTATTTGATACATTAGGCCAATATAATACCACACAAGCAAATATATATAATTATTGTAATTCCCTAAAATGACATAAAATCTGCAAACTGGATGTTAAGGTGCTAGTTCCAAAAACAAACCTGTCAAACACTTAAGATCACACCACATGCATGATTATGATGAGTTCACAGTCAGCACACTATTTCTGGAGCATATATTTATGAGACATGAATGGCTGACCAACTCTTCAGTATTGTTGAAAACCAGGGAACCTCTGTTCCCGGTTCCAGAAGGTGCAAAAGGGGCCAATTTGGCTGTAAAAACAAGACCAAAATTTGACTAATTTTGGGCAATTTCCTAGTGAGCCCTTAATCATGAATTTCATGAATTAATAAAGAAAATTCCTTACTTTATATAAACTGTATGTATGCTAGGCTAGAACTACATCAAATACACCAAAATGTTTAATTGTCCTCCAGATAGAAACACTGCGTGGTCAAAAGTATTGGGACAGACATCTTGATTATTGTATTCATGTGGCCCCTTACTTCCAGAGAAGGACAATCTTAATGCTTCAGCATTTGGGAAGGTGCTTTTCTGTTCCAGACTGTGCCCCAGTGCACAAAGAAAGCTCCATAAAGACATGATTGGATAAGTCATGTGTGGAAGAACTTCACTGGTCCGCACAGAGGCCTGAACTCAACCCCGTCCAACACCTTTGGGATGAGCTCACAGAGATTGTGAGTCAGGCCTTCTTGTCCAGCATCAGTGTCTGACCCAATAAATGCTGTAGAAAATGAATGGGCACAAATTCCCACAGATATTCCAGAATCTTGTGGAAAGCCTTCCAAGAAGAGTGGAAGCCATTGTAGCTGCAAAGTCGGGACCAACTCCAAAATAAAGTCTATGTATTTGAATGCAACGTCATTAAAGTCTCTGTTAGTGTAATGGTCAGATGTCCCAATATTTTTGTCCATATAGTGAATTTTTCCCTGCAAGTACCTTAGTACCCTGTGTAAGCTATCCAATCACTCCTGTTTCTTGTGTGAGTGTCTCTGTAATAACCTGCCACCCAACAACAGCTGACAGACTGAGCAATTGGTGTGTCATCAGTATTGTGTCTAAAAAGCAAAGGCCTTGTGTCTTGATGAACTACGCAATTTATTTGCAAGGAAACAGAGAAATCAAAGAATGCACTTTAAAAACACATTATTCTAGAGTGGTGGTATTACATGTTCCTAACAACTAACCTTAAGTGAAACCTAACATTTAAGAACAACAGGATGTAATAGACAGCTGGTCTCTCTGCTTGAGCCTTCCCACACACACCGCCAGCAGGTCTACGCTTGCTGCTGCTTCTACAGCATATTGAACTAAGGTGTGTAATATCTGGTCGATGTAAAAATGAGAAAAAGTGGCACTGGAGGATGTTCCTCCTTGACAGTCAGCATAGCAGGTTCAGGACATTGATTATTATCAGTGAACACCAAACACCCCAGCAGGCTGGACGTGGCCTTCTCCCAGACCTGTGACTTTGGTAAATGGACACAAATGACATTCTCCCCTATCCGGATTCTGCGCTGTTGTTTTAATAAATGCAAATGGTGAGCGACATGATAAGTGGCAGAAAGAATAGTGGCAGCGAGCTGGCAGATGAGATAGGGCAGGGTACAATCTTTCTCCGTGCTGTAAGTCACCAGCCCATAAGGGTTATCTTGTCAGACAGTTGCACCGGAGCTTCCATTCATATTGAGAGTAATCCATCAGACAGGAGAGTGTCAGGAGCCCTGCTGTTTAATTCAGTCTGCCTGCCGCAGAGCCTCTCTCTCCCTCTCTCTATCTCCCTCCCTCTCTCTACTTCTCTCTCTTTCTGTCTCTCACTCTGTCTCTCTCTATCTGCCCTTCCCTCTCTCTCTGTCTCTCTCCCTCTCCCTCTCTCTTTGTCTCTCTTTCTTTTTTTTTCTCTCTCTCTCACTCAGAGAAGCAGGGACAGCTCAGGTTCTCATTGGCATTCTAAAACATTTCCCTACTCACTCTGTCTTATCACTCTCACTGCACATACAGTCAAAGTCACAAACAGCATTACTGCCACGTCTCATGGTACTTCTGAATTATAATTGCACCTGCATCCTCACATAAAAGACCATTTCCATGGTTTGTCCACGCAGGAATCACACCTAGCGATCTCTGGCTGATTGCCACTGTGAGGCTGTAAGCAATGGGCCCTGGATACACTGAGATCTGACGCGGTGTTCGGATCGCATAGCGATGAGGCGCATTTGGGCTGTTTTCTAGTTCACCAAAGGATTTGTCGGAAAATCTGAAAAGCTTCATCTCATTGTCCGTGGTTTAATGGGGAGGGATTAGCTGAGGTTAAACAGATTTTCGAGCTCTGCGTTGAGAGTTAGAGTTCTTCTAGGTTCTGTGATTTTCAAAGCCAGGCCAAATACAGCAGAAAAATGGAGCACTGATACAGATGTTTACCACAGTGCCAGGTCATAGCTTTCTATTGTTGACATCCAGATAAATCCCTGATGAGGACATTTATCCCTTGGAAGTCTGGAGTTTGTTATTGCACTATTGCTACCCTATTTAACCATTTAAACTACAATACAAGATCAAAATAAATAGCTGTATTGAATATCAGTTTCTGTACATAGGATGGAAACTCTTTTTTCGTTCTGCAAGTCAGGATTGCGTATACAAAACTAGACTGCTGACTGTTTAAAGTATACCAGCATGTGAAGACTTTATTCTCATTCATTTATCTGACTGTCTTTAAATATCTGACTGTCTTTCATCCAAACACTATGGGTCAGCTTTATATAAGTAAATTTGATACATATTTTGTACACGTGGACAAAAAGTTAATCTCTGTTAAACTGATGGTTTTAAGTGTTCCCTCGCCTTCAGTCAGAGGGATGAAAGCGCAGTGTCTTCGTATTGGCCCAAACGAGCTTCTTTCTCATGTGGGCGTTCCTGCCGGCTCCACACAGGGCCTGGAGATGACTCATGGCAGGCTTCCACCACCCCACTCCACGGCCCCAGATAGGCACCAGGAGATATCTTCAATCTGTACTCAGCTGCGAGCGAGAGGCAAGATGAAAAGGTTTCAAAAAGCAGCCAGGGCAGCTTTCAGCCACGGCCATTATCTCCCTGGCCAGCTCTCGTCAGCTCACGCAGCGTAAAAGCCAGCATGCTGCATCCAGCTACCCCTGATGAATGGAAGGAGGAAGAAGGCAATGACCTACTTCAGTTATAGATCACATGGTGGGCTTTCAAACACAGTGCATGTGAACAAGTCATTGTATGGCAAAAGAAGTGTTCTTCTGAAAGCCATGGAGTTTAACTTGGTAGTTCATCCAACAGTGCTGGCTGAACAAGTAAAAGTGCATAGAAAGTCAGATTCTGCAGTTGAAAAGTGGAAGTCAACCGTCGATCATCTTTTTCAAGACGTCCAAACATGTTCAGTTCAGCTTTCATTTAAATAATTGTGAGAGGGCTTCATTGATTTACATGTTTAATGCTGAAATGGCACAAGTTTGTCACCCTGGAGGGACTGATCCACAGATGGGCTGCAGTCTCTAACAACACCAGTCAATTATAAGGCTTTTCTAGTTTCTAATACAAAACCAGTCATGTAATTAGCAATACGGTATTTTACTAATGTTTGACAAGTAGATCAATAGCAAAGATCCTAAATTACTTGGAAATAAAAAAATTTTAGAAATGCAAAATGTTCTTACAACAGTGGTGATGTGTTTCCAAAGTGTGCCACAAGCGCTCCCATTTTTCATCCTCACTCACTGCAACGGATATCACGCTGTAATCAGAATCAGAATCAGAAAACTACTGAATCTGAATCTGAAAACTTTATTCATCCTGGAGGAAATTGCTTATGTGGTGACTGCCACAACACACAGATACAGAAAGACACAAGAATAATGTAAATAAAATAAAAGACTAAAATAATCTGTCGAAAGAAAGCAACCACAACAGGAATAGACAATGCAACATACAGAAATGCTTTGTATAATATCTATCTAAAAGCAACGCAGCTGGGTGGATCCAACTCACTGTTATCCAAGTCAAACTCCTGGCCTGCACTTTGCAGTTTTACATGTGTCATTGCCATATACAGACATTCTAATAGACAGGAACTTTGCTTTCAAATATATTCCTTTTATGTATATGCTGTGTGTATAAAACATGAATATGCAACACATCACATTGATTGCAAGGATAATAATAACTAATATTAATAATAATATTACCAAGAAGAAGAAGAAGAGATAGAATGATTGTTGTGCTAAATAATCTTAAGTGGTAACAGTAGTAATGCTGCAGTCTGTACTGGTGTTTCTTTGCCTTCCATCCTATGACTTGAGTGATAGCAGCGATAATATTACTAGTGACAAAATAGATAGTTGTTCAAAAGCCATTTATAAATATCAGCGGCAGAAACCTGTCACTTAAACATACAGCATGAAGAGTTACGTCTCAGTATATGGGAACTAGTACTGCCTTGGGGTCACCATGGCAACCCAAGGCTGGTTTTGGTATAAGAATTTGAAGATCACATAATAAGAACACACACTGCGGGTACGGTGGGCACGGTGTGCTCTTACACACAGCATATGCTCCGCTGAGCAAAAACAGCACAATGTCTGAAGTTATAAATACTCTTGTTTTCTGAGTGCTTCAATAACTTGGTGGCACAAGTCGCTGACACTGCAGTAAAGGAGCCCAGCAGTAAAGGCCAAGCAATGAAAACATCTTGATCTCACTGGTGTGATAATGATATATAGCTCAGATTACAGAACTGTGACTAATACTCATCACACAGACACGCACCAGTCCCTTACTGAATGAGCAACATTACTGTTTAGAAATGTAAAAATAACAGCAAATAAATTCCTTTATGACTCATATTTAACATCACAAAGTTGGACGTCAGATCTCCGAGATGCTCTTTAAAGACTTTTAAGATGATTCATGTTTTTCATTAATTAGAATTATTCAGATACATTATTTTTTGTACTTGAAATCACCAACTTTCTTTAACAACTGACTTGCTCCCACAGAATTAGTAGCTGTCAGCCACTTGAAAACACCAGTTATGGAACATCAATTAGAAATGTTCCATAATTTACCTTCATTACACCTTAAGGAATGTTTTTAATTCAGTGAAACATTAAAAATGATTTTCTACAGCCATCAATGCAGTCTAATGTTTTAAGGAATATCTCAATTCAAGAACTGTATATTACATATGAAATAAACGATCCACTTATTTTGAATCAGCTTACATTTTATTTATTCAACTTACATCACAATAATGCACTCTCAGTTAAAAAAGTCAATGTCAATCAGTACTTTCAAGAACAAAAACAATTTGAATTAAGAGGTATATCAATCATTATCAGCAGAAAAAAAATCATGAATTAAACCTAAACTATTCGGTCAAGTTCAGAGGCAAATGATTGTCTCCAAAGCAGAGATTAATAATGACCATCTCAGAGATTAAAACTGCCTTTAGATGGGCAGTGAATCCATAGACTTTCATTCTATAACTGGCTGTACCAGTCACACTGACATAAACAAAAGAGTGTTAACACAAAGGCCTCGAAAACTGAAAAAAGCACACGCTTCTGTCTTAAATGGATTATGAAGTGAATGAGGGGGGCTAATAAATACATTACATGTCTCTCGATAAAGTACTACAGTGCAAAAAGTAAAACTAGCAACACTATAATCTTTCTTTTTATATTCTAACAACCTAAATGGCCAAGCGACACCTACATTTCTACTGAAATATCTACCCATGTCAATAGTGGAAACGGGGGGGAAATACGTTACGTTATACATGACTTTGGTTCTTGTACATGTTACGCCTTAACTCCTTAAAACATTAGTACTTTTAAACACATGCTGCCTTGTTACTGAACAGATATGTGCTGACCTCTAGTGTTACACACGTGTATGCACACACCTACTGTAGTTGACAGTGGTCAGCATACACAGCAACTATAAACATAAATGAAGAAAAATCTACACAACCTAAACATTTATATTAAATAAAAATACCTAATCAACAAGCTAAAATCCCACTAGTCAAATAAAAAGAATTATTGCACCATACCCAAATGACCCCTCTGTGGTGTTCATTCTCCAGGCTCAAGATCAAAATTATCGCAGAACGTTAAAAGATGAAGAGCAACCTCAGAACCAAGTTATTAATCAGGGTGAAACGTATGTTCCTGATCTAGCCAGAGCTTAGAGATCCGACAAATAATGCTTAAACAGTTAAACAGTAAAATAAGTAGTAAACAAATCAATCTTCCAGCATATAATCAACACATATAATACACAAAGCACCCCATATAAAACATATACACCTAAACATGCACCCAATGCAAAGTTCAAGTTTCATCTGTGAAATAGACTGATTACCTAAAAAAGGGGAAATGAAGAAAATCCTGTTTACTCAACGTGACCGTTAACAGACAGAGGCGGAACAACTGATAAAACCAAACTGCCACTGCAGCAAAGGCATTACCACACATCACGTGTAGCAAACCCTTAAGCACTAAAGAGACCTTGACTCTTTCATGCTTCAGTTAATGGAGGATAGTAGACTGGCACAGAGGATTCACACACTGTGAAGCCTGAGTGACCATAGAGGACAAATGGCAGAATTTCGTTGTCACTGATCTGAAGCTCATCCCTGGTCTTCTCACAGTCGGTCAGCTGAAACTGCTTATCAACACATATCTCTATCTGGCCCAGGGTCTGGAACTCGCCTCCCTGAAAAACATACATAAAAAAAAGCACACTGAAGAAATATTTTCACAACAAGAATTTTTTATTCTCTTTCATACAACAGAAATAACAATAACACTAGAGCCAACACAGCCATCATAGCAAGAACGTACCTTGTAGACAGAGACAGCAGTGCTGGACAGCATTATAACCACACCCCTGAACACCACTAAGTGGCAACATGTGACCGTATAATAGCACTACAGGACAGTGATGGGGGATAAGACGAAAACTTTTTTTGTATAAGAGTATGTATCAGTGTGAATCCTGCAACTTTCAAAGCCTAACGTTATTTTTGGGAGCTGTGCTACTTGTCAAATATGATGATATTTATGGTACCTGTACATCACAATATTCAGGGATACAAGCATCAAATGTCTTATGTTGAATCAGCTTGCAATCAATAAGATGTGCTATAAGAACTGCAACATAGGAACTTGCAAAAGTGTGCAAACCGCCACATGTGGCTACTTTTGCATACTAATAGGTACGAGTGTTACATGCATTACTATTCACTTCACACCTGCGTTTGCCTCGTTCATCGGCAAAATTCACTGAGAACTAAACTACTTGGTAATGTATTGCTCATGATTTCAAAAGCTTTGGTTAAATTATGATAATGAAAAGGACTCTGGAGACTGTTTTACAGAATGATGGCCATATCTTCGACAAATCTGGATGTATAATCGTATATTTTGATTTACAATATAAAACATACATTTTGATAACTGGTTTTACCAGTATGTATAACAGAACAGCTCACTTGGTTGCCACCACAGGGTCAGGTTGTCATGTTTACATTTTTGCATGGTCTAAGCAACATGTTTGAAGTGTTTCTGACGTAAACCATTATACAAAACGTTTTACGCAGCAGTTACATCGTTTTGGACAAAACCAATTCAGATTCTTACCTTCTCTGGAACACACTGGATTTTTGGTTTCACTCCATAATAGTTTGTAATGCTTTCTTCCAAATCTCCTACCTAAGCAAAAGCATAGCAACATCACATGGCATGTAATCAAAGCCAGTAACTTGTGGTCACAATCACAAGACATCCAGTGGCACTTTGTGGTCACCGGACTAACACGAACAATGAGTCACAGTTCTTAGTCAGCTGATTTGATCATAAAAAAAACACTTCCATAGAGTCTATGGCTAAGTGACAGATCCTGTTTGAGTGTTTTCTTCCAAGATCAGGGTAAAATGGGAGAGAAAAACTTACCTGAGATTCCAACAGGTAAGTTCTAACAGTCAGAATGGTCTTCAAAATAAATATGCTTCTGGAAAACTGTGACACCGTTGGCTGCTTAAAATGTACACAGTTCAGCTCATGCTGCTGAGCCATTGTGCTAAGAATGGTTTCAATGCCTAGCCTATGAATTATTTAAAATACGAATATCAATTGAGAACAGACCACACTGCATTTCTGGTCAAAGTTCAAACTAAATTATTTATAAATTCCACTTTGTATTCATCTGCATGAGGAAACAGCCCCATCCACATTATAATCACAGAAGCCAGAAGGAGTCTCTCTAACTCACCTTATAGTAATTTTCAGAGGGTATGATCTGACTCTTCTTCAGAACTCTAAAATTAGAAAAAAAAATAGTTTTGAGGACTTCAGAATGCACGCAAGCACAGCATAAGAACCACTGACCTGGTTTCTGTTCACAGTGCTTGTGAAAAGACTCAATTCAAATCATGGGGTGCGGCAACAAGCGCTACAAAATTCTCAGACTATTAGGTTCTGATTTTTTGTAGCAAAAAGTGCTAAGCAGAACTTCTCATAAATATTTACTATGCATTTCATATGGGTACTGTGTATTCTACTGCAGGTGCCAACATAAATGTGTGAGGAGTGACAGGAAGCAATGGTAGACTGTAAAATCTTCAGAATTCGTACAGTTTGTTTGAGAATTACACTGGATTAGATTTCAATTTTTAGAGATGAATTTAAGTGTACTAAAGCTCAAAGCTGGCCCTTTAGCGCTACAAATATTCACCTACCCACTCAGGTCCAGCTTGTGGTAGAGCTCGAGGGCTTTGCTGAAGTATTTGTGTTGACTGTTTAAATCTTCGTCTCTGGCGGCACATGTTCCATGCTTCTGCCATTCGTGTTTCCTGAATAACACAAGGCCACCAATGCTTAACTGAAAACATGTGGTTGTCAAGATATCTGCAATGTATATGCAATGCATGTGTTATATTTTACAATGTAATGCATTATCTAGTATATAATGTATATGTTGTTATTTGTTGCATAATATGACTATTATACAAAGTTATAGAAGTGAAACTAGTGGCAGCTTTAGTCAGTCAGCTAAAAGACCATACCAAAATAATGTGGATGCAGGTTTAAGAAGGTCTGGCCAAAATGTCTCCATTTCTGGCAGCAAGTCCTAAAAAACAAATAAAAGCAAGTAAGCCATTATGGGGGACATTTACTGTTATGCCGATGCAGATCCAGTGGTGCACAAAGTAGATATCCTGTATTTATACTCATGTTAAAACATAACTCTACTTAAAGAAGAGATCCATTGTGCTTCTTGCTTTTTAAATGTCCTTAAGTACCAAAAGCAAATGTAGCAGTTATGTTATACTATGTATACTATTCTGATCTACAGATCTGTGTGGTGGTACACATGAACAGTACCCCCAACACTCTGCTCACATACCTCTATCAAACTTGCATTGAAGTGCCAAGACGAGTTGCATTCATTCCCCACGTTAGGCCTGTGTTACAAAGAGATTTTTGTTCTGAATTAACACTTTGAAATTTCCAACAACAAACCTGTTTCTGAAGAAAAAAAATGGTATTTTGAACCTACCAGAGTCCATGCAGGGTCCAGTAACTAAAGTTTGCACTGCAGTGCTCCATCTATGCAAATCACAAAAGTTTATGTGGTTAATCTCAAGGAACTTCATGACAGGAACATCACCTGAGCAGGCTAAACTACATGATGGAAGTAGTTTAACTGTTTCTATTCATGAAACCAGTGAAATCAGAGTCTGTGTTGCCTACACTGCAAAATGTCTTCGGCCAGTGGTGAGTCAAGATGAGTTTGGTCCAGTCATGCCTAAAAGAAGAACAGTCCGTTCAACAAACAGATTCAGACTTACTGTGTATGGCATTTAACATGTCACTTCTAAAATCCATCTTACCGAGGATGCATATCCACGAGGACGTATCCAAGGCACAGGAAGATCACAAGGGACTTCATTCTAATGATTTGAATAAAAGGCCAATGAAGCAAAATTTTCAGGTTACGAAGCGCAAACATAAGGAAAACGTTTTTTAAATAATGTAAATGGATTAGAGCTACATACACTATATGCACAAAAGTATTAGGACACATGACCATTACACTAACAGGGAGTTTGACATTGCATTCAAATACATAGACTTTGACATGGAGTTGGAGCTAGAGCACATTTGCAGTTAGAACAGGTTCCACTCTACTTGGAAGGATTTTGGAGTGTTCCTGTGTTGGATGGGGTTGAGGTCAGGGCTCTGTGCAGGCCAGTCAAGTTCTTCCATACCCAACTAATCCAAGCATGTCTTTGTGGACCTAGCTTTGTCCAAAGGGTCACAGTCATGCTGGAATAGAAAAGGACCTTCCCCAAACTGTGTCCCCAAAGTTGGAAGCATGGCGTAGTCCAAAATGTCTTGGTATATTGAAGCAATAAGATTGCCCTTAAGGGGCCCAGCCCAAACAGGTGGGTCTCAATACTTTTGTCTATACAACATATATAAAATCATCCTAACATAACCTGGCTACATGAGTTACACATATTCTCTAGGCAGGACATTTCAGATGTGTTTAGACTAAGAAGCAGAGCTGTAGAAAATGATGTAGATTCCACATTGTGGAAACTGTGTAAAGCTACAAGCAAACAAGTATTCAGAATGTCTTGTTATACATATCAAAGCAGTGGAAGCTGCTATAATGATAGGAACCATTTATTAGTCCCATAAGTGCATTGTTACAACAAAGTGGACCCTTTATTATACATTTGTTCATCCTATACACTTGAAATACCAATAAAATGTAATATAAAGTACCATTACATGCACTACTATTTGGATATTACATGTAAAATACCAATTATTAAAATAAAAAACCCCAAAACCTAGTGAGAGGGCAAGAGACTAGTTAAGAAAAACCATAGTTAAAATGACGTGGTTAGAAAGTGAGCCTACTCAGCTTAACTAGCTATTAACAGTGAGAGGCACAGAACAGACATAAAAGTGTAAATACAATCAAACTAAAGAAGGTAAGTATAGCTGGAGCAGTCGTTTTCAGCCTACCTGTGTCTGCCCGGACTAAAGAGTGTTTAAAGTGACAAACACCAACTTTTAAAGTGAAAAAGTGAAGTGAAAGCTCCTTCTGCATGTAAAATAATCCCTCACTGCTGTGTCTCTTTTTCTTAACAAGACAGCATTTAAAACAACCAAACAGAGGAAGTATAAAGGCGTGACTTCTAGTAAAAGCTGAGAAGCCTCCTCAGGTGAAGATGGTGAACTCTGTTGCGATCATGTTTACGGACAATCTCACACTGAGTCTGCGCGGCTTCGCTCGTCACGTGACCGCGGTGGAACGCAACCTCAGTGTCACGTGATAATCTAGTATCGTGAGTGTTTTATACTGTGTACGAAAATTTTTAAAAACGTTTTAATATTTAAAACATATAATAATGATAATACATCTGCATTTACACTTACTAATAAGAGCCCAATTTCCAATCAAATAAAAATAAAATACAAACGCAATAAATCGCTTAATAGTAGGTAAACCATGTTAAATGTTTGGAAAAAAAGGAGGCATTTAAAGGGCATTAAAAAGGAGAAATTGAATTCATCGTCATGAAAACTAACGTACACTACGTGAACAAAAGAATTGGGACCGGGTTTCAGGGTTTGGGCAAGGCCACCTTGCCTTCATATTAAAGTTGATGTATTTGAATGCAAAGTCCCAGTTATGTTATGATCCGGCGTCCTAATACTTTTGTTAATATGGTGTTAAATTTCAAAAGGTTCCGTGCACTTCCAACACTATACACTCCACATTTGGAAACTATACTGCAACACAGGCTGTTTTATTCAGAGGCATTAAGAATGATTAAGTGAATTCATTGTCATGAAAACAATCATACTTCCTTATTTCTGTCCATCCGACACATTCCCACTGAATAATCAATTCCGAAGCACAAAACATGGCAGCCAATCAGAACACTAATGCATGTTGTTCATGCTTTAACAATGAAAACAGTCAGTTTAATTTTTATTACTGATCAAGGGAGGCTGGAAAATGTACAAATGTAGTGAAAGGAATATAAGGAAATATTTTGTGTGGATATGAACCTAAAAATATAGAATAAAGGTTCTTGAACAATTACAAATGAGGTGCTGTGTCTGTGGAGAAAATAGCAATAGGCTTGACCAAAAACAAACAAAGTGCTCTTGTAAGTTTAACTGCTTAAAATTGCCATGGAGTGAGGCAATTCACAATTACACAGTTATATATTGGTATTTTCTCACAGATTGTGTCTGGTTAAGCAGGGTTTGGGGGCATTTATGCATGCAAAGAAGATCAGCTGCTGATTTGTGTCTGCTTTTAACGTCAAGCCTTTTCAGTTTGTTAAAGTTTGTGTTACTACCAGAGTTTACATGTCAGGCAACTTGAGCAGCTCATGTTGGAATTACACTATTGCGCGCATACAGCTCATAGCATACAGAGCACAGGTTTTGGCCCCTGCTGCCCTTACTGTCCCTGTAAACTTAATCTGCTGTTAAAAATAGGACCAGCCTGTATCCGTCTTCAGGGGACGTCTCAAGAAACCAGTGTACGTTCTACTGGAAGATTTTAACATGCTGTTAACAAAACAGATTTTAAAGGTGACCCAATACACAAAAGGCTTTCAGTTTATCAAGTATGTTTAATTACCATTGTTATTATTATTATTATACATTGCATAGTATATA
>JBBPDC010005373.1:0-13859 GCA_037974485.1 Hemigrammopetersius urotaenia | reverse complement strand
ACACACACACACACACACACACACACACACACACACACACACACACACACACACACACACACACACTCACACTCACAGTCTCCTGACCAAAGCTCTCCCAGTGTAGAGCAGTGACAGGCACACTTTGTCTATTCTGATTCTCTCAGGCGGGCTGGGGTGCCTCAGCTCCATGGTGGGCTGGGAGGTTCCTGAGGGTGGTGGTGGTTGGGGGGAGTTCCTCAGGGTGGTTGGGTGTCTGGGGCTCTGGGGGGCCTTCAGTGTGTTGCTGTTGTGTCTGCGGGATGAAGGAACAGGACTCCAACACAACTTCCGCTGCTGCAGGGGGCGACAGTGAGACCACTCACACTTACAGCAGCGAGCACGAGGAAGCACGGGAGTCTGCATGTGCATGTTCCCCATGTGGTTTATAAACTAGCGAAGAAATCGAGTCTACACTTAATAAGAGGGTTTACTAAGTTAAATAAGGGTTTATTGAGTTCTGTTCAATAGTTCATCATGTCCTCCTTCTTTATAAAGAAGAAAGCTGTCTTGGGTAAAGGGGAAAAGACTGCAGGTCTGAAGAGACAGGTAAGAAATGATTTTAGCCTGTTAGCACATCTGTAAGTTTATATTTCTCTCTCGTCACTGAAATTCAAGAGTGTTTAGACATCCAGCCCAGTCTGAAGCAGTATTAACGTTGTAAATACTCTTGGTGTACACTGGCAGGATTGGCATAGTTTATATGATATTATTTATGTAATTTCAGGCTTTTCAAATGCTAAATGCTAGTTGAGAGATAGTTGGGGTGTTAATCTAAAAACACAACTTCTAATAAAAGTAGGCACCTAAGGAGGAATTCCAATGGTTTTTCAAAATTTGCATCATTAAGTCGAGGTGTAAACAAAGTCCATCAGAGTGGAAGAGAAACTGACCAGAGTTCCCATTGCTGGTAACCTCATTTAGCCTTGTAGTATTACAATCAGCATCTACCAGTGTTAAGAACTGAGGCTCTGTTCTTTTCTTTTGGGTTCTTTTTGATGAAAACTGCTCAACCTCTGCAAACAGAGCTGCGAGTAATCATAAAGCAATACAGGTTTCACCTACAAAAGATTAGAGCTGCACAATATGGACAAAAAAATATCAATATTGTGATTTTACTGCAATTGTAATGTCAAAAAAGCTCCTTATTCTGGCTACAGCAGTTTAGCACCATTCATGCACCAATTCACCAACAATTAAACTTTTGATGGATGGTCACCCTGTCAGAAACAATGAGATTGCTTAGAGGCTCATTTACGTATTGCATCCTTCTGCAACATTAATATTGAAGAGGCTGATATTGCGCTAACATTTATCAGATGATATTTGTACAGCCCTACATACAATGACTGAAATGTGGCTGAGTGAAAGTATATTACTAAGTATATTAACCTCACAAATGACTGGTTCTTCGCCTCTTGTAGAGTGATAAAGATGGTGGCAAAGGACGGTCAAAAAAACTCAACAAACGCTTGAATGAGGAAATATCCAGCGAGTCCGAAAACGAAGGGTAAGCATGAAAACGACCCTTGTTATACTTCTTTGTTTGGTAGCTGTAAGGTGACTCCTCAACTGTGGATTTTGTTGAGCAGGAATGAGGCACCAAACAGAAAGAGGAGGGGAAACGAGGAGGAAGATGAGGAAATCGATGAGACGCCGCAGGAGAAGAAGCTGAGACTGGCAAAGCTCTACCTGGAGCAGCTGCGAGAAGGTGAGCGTACCCTTTTGCATTGTTTTATTTGTGTGTGTTTGTGTGTGACACAATAGAAAAAAATGTGTGGTCTGAATTAGAAAGTGTGTGTTTTGAATGCAGAGGAGAAAAGAGCGGAGGACGAGGAGTTTGAGTCGGGCCTGATTGCTGAACGGTTGCAGGAGGATGTGGTATGGCCTCATTGGCTGTTTTAATGTCTTATAATGTCTAGTTTTGATGTGTTTGGCTTGTGATACGATACGGTATTATTTTTTTCTTTTAACCTCTGTGTCTCCAAACAGCTGGAGCAGAAGGGAAAACTGCAGAGACTAATAGCTCAAGAGGTGAGTGAGGTTTTGAACTTGTTTCTGCTTTACTGTGGGCTTGAGTCTGGTGTTTTGACACGTTGGTGTGATTCCAGCTCGTTGCTCCAGACCCTGCAGAAATCAGGTTGCTGAGGGGACACAAACTGTCTGTCACATGTCTGGTCATCACCCCTGATGAGAAACACATCTTTTCAGCTTCCAAAGACTGCTCCATCATCAAATGTAAGTATCACGAATCGCCATTTTAACACTGAGTAAAAGAATGACAGGGCCCAAATTAGGCTGCAGCCAAACTGATTGAGTCACTGCTTTCTAATTGGTTAAAATGGAAAGAAGCTATTGTTCTTTTGTGGTCTGGGCTGATAGATTACAGTTTTCTGTGATGCTAACAAATCTTTAATGCTGTGAGAAACGCGAAGGTGTGATCCGAGAACAAAAAAATATTCCACCCTTTTGACTCTTTGTACGTGGTTTTGGGATGATCAGCTTTAAACTGTGGGGAGAGAATCGCATCAGAAACTGTTACTGGACTGAAATGCAGTCAGTCAAAGTGTGTTGTAAGCTCGGTGTCACCACAGTGCAGTTAAGGTACAACATGGTTCCTGTTCACCTATGGAAAAGTGCTTATAGAGGGTCATTATAGCTGATCTGCAGTGCAGAAAGCCCTCTGTATAGAAGCTGATAACCTGAGAGGTCTTTAGGTCTACAGAGATGTGGTAAACAGTGATGCAGTCAAATGAGTCTCTACAAGTGACAACAGTACAGACTTGAGAGCTTGACTTAAAATAGTGAAGAGGTTTGGGGGTTCTGTTATGCTGTGGGGGGCATTTAAATCACATTTTTAATATATATACACAGTGAAAAATCTTGTGCCTCCCTTCATTTCTTCATAATAGATTAAATGAAAGAAATGGGAACAAATGTATTACCGCAACAGACTGCAGAGTGCCTAAAGATACCTGGTGCCACAGGCCTTTATCATCTAGAACTGTCTTCACTGCTTTAAGCCTGTTATGCTTGAATGATTCATATGTTGGTCACTGTGTGGCTTAAAAAACAAAAACAATCCTCTGAAACTGGTCAGGTTCAGGGACTGGACTGGAAATGAGAGCCTGGAGAACTGTTCCTCAAGACTACATTAAAAATATAAGAAGTTCTGGATCTCTGGAAGCAAAATGTGATTAAAATGAGGGGTTCAAGGCTCTTGCACAGCTATGTAAATCACTAGTGTGAAACTGGGTCCTTCTCCATTATTAGGAAACGTAGCATGCAGCATTTTAGGTTAAAGGGAAGACAGCTGAAGACCATAAGAGAATCCCTGTTTTTTCATGATCCATACTGTTGTGTTGGTGGAGGCTTGTGTGTAAATGTGCTGCGGTTTCTCAGTCTCTGTACTCATGAACTCATGAACCTCGTGACATCGCCTGAAGCTTTGAAGGCATTTTGAGTGTGCAAATTGTACATAATATATGAGCCTGTTTTGAGTCTGTG
This sequence comes from Hemigrammopetersius urotaenia, assembly GCA_037974485.1. Lineage (NCBI taxonomy): Eukaryota > Metazoa > Chordata > Actinopteri > Characiformes > Alestidae > Hemigrammopetersius > Hemigrammopetersius urotaenia. Next base: position 10,334 of record JBBPDC010005373.1, on the reverse strand, counting down.
GGTGTTTAGGGCTAAACAGGCTGTCTGTAAATGTGTCCTCTTGTGGAGAGGAAGGTAATTTTGTGTAAATGTGTGCGTCTTTCTGCGTAGGGGAGGTGGAGAGTGGGAAGAAGGTACAGAATTTTGTGTAAATGTGTGCGTCTTTCTGCGTAGGGGAGGTGGAGAGTGGGAAGAAGGTACAGAAGATTGCGGGAGGAAGAAAAGGAACAGAAGATCGGCACGTCGGCCACACGGCGCACATCCTCTGCATGGCCATCTCTTCAGACGGGAAATACTTGGTGAGGAGGATTAAGCAGAAAATGAGCCTCCTTTTAGTCTAATACCTTCTACAGACTTAAGCAATCTTACACTATCATTACAAATCACACAATGCTACATGGATCTAATAAACTTGGGTACAAAATGAATCAGAATTAGAATCAGAAAACTTCCGAAAGAAATTGCTTATGTTATGACTGCACAGAGACACAAAGACAAAATGAAAATAATAATAATAATAATAAAGCACTGCAGAAAGTAACACGTAATGCTCTAATATATATATTCACAAATGCTGGGTATTAACGTTATATAAGTAAATTACAGTTAAGTGAATTTGAAATAAGACATAGTTGTTAGGAGTCTGTTACTGTATGTAATAGAGATCAGTAGTAGATTAGTAATATTTCACATGGAAAGATTGCACAAAATAATAATAAGAAGACGACGAAGATACTGCACATAATGAATTGATTTAGAACTAAATAAGAAAACTGAACATATTATTATTCATGGTAAAGCTATTGCACATAATGACAATGATGTACATAATGATTTAAACCTGATACAAAATTGCCCAACGAAGTAGCGTCAGGTTATTACGCAAATTATTGTGTAGATGTGACAGGAGGACATGTTATAGAGTCTGGTGGATGAGAGATAGGGGAATTGTTATAGGGTATTTATGGTTGCTTGTGTGATGGAGGGAGGAGTTTTAGAGGTGTCATACTCCGGTCCTGGAGGGCCAGTGTCCAGCACAGTTTGATAGTTCTCAAACACATTCACTAAACTGGCGAGGTGAACCAGGTGTTTCTGAGCAGGGAAATCAGAACAACGTGCTGCACCATGACCGTCCAGGACTAGAGTTTGACACCCCTGTTTTAGAGTCTGTGGTGTTCAGGACTTTATGCTGGTGAGTCTGTGGCTAAAAGTGTTTCATTTCAGCCGCCACATTGTGGAGTGAGTGATCCTCATAGTCCAAGATGAACTGAAGTCTAGTCTGTTGCCCTTTTAGTCAAGAAGAGGCGTACCAGTATCCCACATACATCCCCATGCTCTTTGCGCTCTTTCGCTTTTATAAAGGCTGCATTTTGATTATCTGGTCTTGGGAAGCTGTAGGTTGTAACAGCACACACACTGTGAGATGGTCATCCTAAATTTCTGGCTTTGAAAATAATCGCGGGCTGTCTCTTTGGTTGCCATGACAACCGCCGTCTTTAAACCTCTCTCACTGTATGACATTGAACCACCATTTAAGAGCCGCAGCCAAAGAAATTATTGAATCATTGTCTAATATCTGAAATATAATCTTTTTATGAATGCACTGGAACTTATGTAACTAACGTACACATAAATCATGGTCAGTTGAAGTTAAATCTTCTCTGTACTTATCTGAACCTAGCCTTTACTGACACCACCAGCTGTTTTGCATCTGGATGTGTTTGAATCTGAATTCTTCTTTTATCAGGCCACAGGAGACATGAATAAGCTGATCATGATTTGGGAAGCAGCTACATGTAAACACCTCTACAAGTTCACAGGACACAGAGGTGCTGTATCGGTAAGTCTGTTCTGAGGGTTTGTGATGTATGCTGTCACTTTCCAGCTGCTTTCATTGTGTGTTTAATGCGCACCTGCTCATTTTGTAATGCTGCATGTGCGCATGCATGTGCATGTATGGCTACTCCTCTGTGTTTCACCATTTGTGTTTAGTGTGTTATCATTCAATAGGTCATTGTATTAAAGTAGTTGTATTTCTTTGTCAGGGTTTGTCCTTCAGGAGAGGAACTCATGACCTGTACAGCGCCTCCCACGACCGCTCAGTCAAAGTGTGGAACGTGGACGAGAACGCCTATGTGGAAACTCTGTGAGTGTAGATCCCGGATGACCAGAGCTTTACTTCAGAGGACACAAGATACATTGAAACATTTTATTCAGTATAAACAAATCAAGATTGTTTGTGGTCTCTGTGTGGTTTCATATGGTGTGTCTTGTGAAGCATTTCAGAAATTCTGTCTTTCTAATGGCCACTGTTCCATCCACTAGTGGTCGTTCCATTTTATGAAACACAATAAAACTGTGTTTCATCAAATGAGATGTAATTTAATCCAGCTGTGGTGCTGCTGTGGTCAGTCTGTGGTCATTCTTTTGTCACTCTCTTTCACCCACTTTTCTTTCTCTCTGATTAAAAGAATCTAGGACATATTTGGCATAAAACATAAAAAAAAATGGACAATACAAATGTTACAAAAATGGACATTACAAACATTAACACATCTGGATAGGCTAGCACTTAAAGCAAAGCATTTTTAATCATTTCAAACATGAGATTGACACTTACTTGTCTCTTGAGTTAAACCTGATATTAATTACTCAAAGTTTGTATCTCTGATCTGTTATTTTGTCTGTTCAGGTTTGGTCATCAGGATGTGATCACGGCTCTGGACTGCCTCAGTCGTGAGAGGTGTGTGACGGCCGGCGGGCGGGACGGAACCGTCAGAGTGTGGAAGATCGCAGAGGAGTCCCAGCTCGTCTTCCATGGGCATGAGTGAGTCCCACCTCATTAAAAACAGTGCAGTAAAAGCCCATTTATATCAGTGAGTTAGACCAGTTTTGGTTGAGCTCGAAAACGTCTGCATGCGTTAGTGTTAATGTTGAATCCTTCCTGAGGTTTTATGAAGTGCCTGTATAAACTAAATGACCATTTGGAGTGGTATAGACACTTTTTAAAATACACATGCATTTAAATTATGAAATGTCACCATCTTTAGCTGACCTCCTGCTTCTCTTTTCTTGGTCTCTTTCTTTTTTTTCTCTCACTTTCTCTTTCTCTGTCTCTCTCAGGGGCTCTATTGATTGTGTTCAGCTCATAAACGAAGAACACATGGTGTCAGGTGGTGATGACGGGTAAGAAGTCTAAGTTTATGCAGTGTTTTAGTTCGTTACTGAATTAGAATAGCTGCACTTCAACCAAATGCATTATTGTGTTTGTGATAGCATAGGTAGTGAAATGTATTAAAAGGTGTCTCTGTGTGTGTGTGTGTGTGTATGTGTGTAGTGGCTTGTGTGTCTGGTCTGTGCACAAGAAGAGGCCGGTGAGCAGGGTGAGGAAGGCCCATGGTCTCCATGGCAACGCGGGGCTGGAGGGGCCCTACTGGGTGTCGTCGGTGGCAGCACTGCACAACTCTGACACCGTGGCATCAGGTGCCTCAGGTGCACACACACACAAACACATCAGACTTTCAAACAGTCATTGCCCCAGTCATATAAATATAATTTTCACATTGTTTTACAGACAGATATGTGTTTACACACACAGACACACACACACACCCGGCTCATGCCTCCCTCTTCTGTCTGTCACTCTCTCTCTCATGCATACACACCCACACCTGCTCTCGAACACAGTATCAGCAGGATCAGCATTGTGAACGCCTCTGTTCCTCCTTCACTTTTCTCTGAAAGCTGTTTTAATTTTCCCCCATTTCCATATGAGAGAGAAAGAACTGGACCCTCTGTCCAAACGCCCGATTTCCATAACAACGCTGCGCTCCTCTCCTTTTCCACAGGCTCTCATAACTCTGCCGTGCAGCTGTGGAAATGTGAACAGGGTTTCCAGGGCTTACAACCCCTTTTTAGCGTCCCTGTGGTGAGACACACACTGATTACTCTCTCTCTCTCTCTTTTTTTTTCTCTCTCTCTCTCTCTCTTTCTTAGTCTCGCTCTCTCTCATTGTGTTGTAAAACATCTGTGAAAATTCAGGTCTTTTAATATTGAATATTTGAATTTTATGTCAAATCTCTGGGAAGTTGCTATGACACTCGACTGCCAATTACTGAAAGTTCAAGTTCAATGATGCAGCCAATTAAAATGAATTTCAATTTTAAACAATAATTATAGCCGTTTTCCATCTTTTAATACAACAGTGTTAAAGAACCAGTGTAAACAAACGTGCTTTTTATGTGGAGAAAGTAATACAGTATATGAAATGCCAGTGACCTTGTTGTACAAGTATCCCCAAGTAAAAGCAGTATGTTTGGAGTATCTTGGTTTTAAAGACCTTCATTACTGCTACAGACTGCGTTTGTGATTATAGAACCCAAACAATCACTTTTTAGAATTGAAAAAGTCTGTGGAAGTACTTCCCCTTTCCACCCAGAAAATAAGAAATAAGCAACAAAACAGACGATTTTAGTTTTTGTGTGAGAAATTGACTATCATAGTCTAAATATATCCTTATTCTGACTGCTGCAATGAAACTCCGTCCATTCATGCACTGATCAACCAAAACCCATAATTAAAAATGAGATTTTTGTTGGTCAGAAGTTCTTTTGCATGTTGCAGCCTTTTGCATGTTACACCAATATTGTGCAGCCCTAATATCCCCTTTCTGCTTAACTGTTGAATATACACTGCAAATATAAATATCCTTAATAGAGTTTACTTCCGATGTGCTGTGATGTGTCACTCCTCACTCTTTCTCTGGTGTCGTTTCTTTTAGCCGGGGTTTGTGAATAGTTTGAAATTTTCGAATTCGGGCAAGTTCTTGGTTGCTGGTGTTGGACAGGAGCACAGGTACACATCCAAAATATTATAATAATATCGCTTTGGTAGTTCGGCTTTTTTTTATTTATTTATTTTATTCAAATGTAATGACATAAAACAACCACATAGTGGTGCTAAAGTGCCATGTTTCTGTTGACCATATAGATGTAAGGTCTTGCATTACACAACTTCTATTTAATTCATTGTCATTTATTTCTAGCCATTGTGTATTTGTGTATTACTAATGATGTACTTATTGATCGATTTTGTTGTATCATTGTTCACTAATATCATCCTGTTCTGTTTTTGTTAGACTGGGCCGGTGGTGGAGAATAAAGGAAGCGAAGAATGGACTCTACATCATTCCTCTCAAAAGACAAAACAAAGAGCAAGAGCAGTAGCACACAGAGTGGACTGTTATTCGTATTATTTTTATGTTGTCATCTATTTGTATTAGTCCAATATTTCACTGGACACATTGTGTGCAGAGATGTAAGATTAAATTTGAGTTGAAGTTGAAATGAATTGCATTTTGATTGATTATCTGTTCAAGCCATTGAATCAAAAGTATCCACCAATGCTACATTTTATTGCTGCGCTAAATTAGAGCTTTAACCAGGCCTGAAACCTTGGTCCGAACTCAAACAACCTGAACATTTTTTGAGACCCAAACTAGCTGGTCATCCCCTGCTGTCTTTAGATCACGGATAACTGCAATAAATAAGTGAAATGGGTTTAAATTTTACTTGAATTTACATCAAGAAGTGCTTTCAAACAGCAGCTCAAACATAAGCATTCCTCTGTCCTCAAACTGTCCATCTTCACCTGTTTAATGCTAATCTTTAAATAGAACATATTACATGTAACATAATGGCGGCATTTAAACTGTCCTCTCATGAATCGCTTCGGTACTTCTTGCACATTTTTCTTCGCTTTTCTTCTCGGATCACAAAATGTTTTAAGGTAATAAAAGTAAAAAGGAGCAAAACAAAATGCTAAAATCTGCTAAAATCCCAGAGGCGGACAGTGAGAACCCAAACATGAGATTCAAAACCAAATTTGAGCTCAACGCGTATATCAGTGCAAGCTATCGGGTGCCGTCCTGTTCCAGGACAGAAACTTTGACCTCTGTCCTAAAACGTGTATGGCTCAGACATTGCAAAACACACAGTTTAGTCATTAAAAAAACCAAAACATTTATTTACATATATTACAGGAAGATCACTGACTGTTTCACCAAAAATTCACATTTAAACACATTCGCTGTATCTGGTTGCTACTTTCTCCAAATCTGACACTAAGATTTAGTTTTCAAGTCAAAAAGAAAAAGCGAATACTTTGTTCTTGCATTGCCACTAGACTAGTGCATCAAAAGGGAACATGGGACATTTTTATTAACACTTAAAGAACAAAGAACCCCCCCCCACCCCCCTCCCCCACGATGTTTATGTTTTAGTATTTGTGGAGTAAAACATGGGAACGCTGCAGTGCTCTCAGCTCAGTCCCAGAGTCATCAGCGAATCAGAGGTTCTGCAGGAGAACTGACTAGTTGGCATACGTTGATTTTGATGGTAAACTGAGGGACTCCCACCGGTTCGTGTTTTACCCTTGAACACTGGTTTTTAAATACGCCCCTGAAAAGTTGTCTGATATTAATATCAATATCACTGGACGTTATGAATATCTGAGCCTCATTCCAGTGCAGTCAATGGATCACAATGAACTAATTTAACAGACGACACTGAACAGATACGCACGGCAGTTCAGCTAAAGCAGTAGAAATCTAGGACAACTTTTCAGGAGCGTACTGTATCTACAGTGGAAATGTGTGTGTGCTTCTGTCTGAGTCTGAGGACCACATGCAGATATAAAGAAAAATTCCAGTATTTTCAGTCTAAACTCCTCTGTAGTGTACAGTCCTTTATCCAAACCGTACCTGAAGTAAAAGTAAACCATTCATCATGCGTGAACACAACTCGGTGTTTAACCTTTGATTTTTAACACATTCACCCAAATTTGGCAGTAGGAAACCTGGAGAGAAGTGTGTGCGGAGGGGATCTTGCTCAAGAGTACCTCAATAGCAGTCCTGAAATTCAAACCCACAACCTCCTGATCGCAGGCACCACTCCCTAACCACCCGGCCACCTCTATTCTGTCTCTAGACTGTAAATAAATAAAACCATTTTGCTCGGATTGAGAGCCAACGGGCAGTTGCTGGATTCCTAAACGTTTGAAAGAGGGCCTTGCTCAAAACTACCACTCTTTATACAGATAGAGGCCAGGGTCTTCCACTCCCGGAGGTCTGGTGTCCAGTACTGTTTGGAGATTTGCCTGCTTGAGCACACCTGGTTCAACTCGAGTGGTAATTACTAGTTTTCAGAGTGTTTGAGAACAGGAAGTACTGAACCGTGAAGGGGCAGCTGGTGACCTGGTGGTTAGGGAGTTGGCCCTGTGATCAGAAGGCCGTGTGTTTGAATAACAGAACTGCCAGTTATATCACTGGGGTACTCGAGCGTGTTACCGTCTCCACACACTGCTACCCGAGCTCTGCGTAGCTGCCTGCTAATTGCTTCACTCGGGTGAATGGGTTAAATGCAGAGAATAATTTCACTCTATATACTGTGTTTTCTTCTCACATCACAAGTTGTTGGGAGTTAATTTTGTTCTTCAAAAACGTGTTTTGATAAACATTCACTGACCGCCTCTGCCCATTGGCTTTTATTATAAGGGCTTTCAAGAGTCGACAAACTTTGTATTGTTCCAAAACCAGTGGAAAGATTCTCTTTGGTATTCAACTGTACTCCACAGACACAAAGGGTGGAGGTCAGATTGAAAAATACTGGAGTATTCCTTTAAGATCAAGAGCATCATTCAGACCCAGGTGCTGTAACTCAAACTCCAGTCCCTAGCAGACCCACAGTTTTCTCTTCTAGGTGTTAATTCGGCTACAAAAGGCCCGGGCAGAGAAAACACTCCACAGCAGGATGCCATGGCCTTCTAAGACTGGAGTTTGACACTATACCACTGAGTCAAGTCAAGGAAACATTCAGACGTTATCAAAACTGTGGAGCTCGATTGTAGTGTCTTGTAGTAACACATCTATCTTTCCTAGCCGATACTGGCACATGGTTTCTTTCTAGTCACATTTACAGGGTTTTTATTGTCAAATACTCTCAGAGGGTCAAGCGTCCGTTTATGAGTTGAGACGTAATTATCCGAAATGGATGGCTAAAGCACCCTTGTTGGAAGATCATCCATGACATCACTGGAGATGTGTAATGTGTGCTTTCCGGTTCTTCACAACGATGACGTTGTAGAGTCCACCACCTCTCGGCCATTGCACACTGTGGGAACCACTGTGGCGGAGGAAGCTGTGGATGAAATTCGATGATCAGATCTATTGGGTAAATAATGGATCAACAGGTTTCTCTAGGGATAACTGGATAACTATCTAGATCACAAAAACGGGCCCTTATAGTGGCTTGACTTAATATCAGATTTAGCCTATTATTGTAAATACAGTCGATCAGTCAAGACGTGTTTGGAGTCTGTAGTTTTGCACTGGAGTTACAAGGTTAATGCAGCTATCGAGTGATGGGATTTTGTTTAGCTGCTCATTAGTAAATGCTTTAATCACTGCACGCCTCGACAACTAACACACTAAACACATACCGCTACAGCATCATATGAAAATTAGGAAGAGACAGAGAAGATTGGCATGGCCACTCCATAAGGATGACGTGCCGTAAGCATCCATCAGTTTTCCCCTGGGCTCTGTGTTTCTGGCTGCTTCACTTGGGTGAATGGGTTAAATGCAGAGAACTTCTGGGCAGCTGGTGGCCTAATGGTTATGGAGTTGCCCCTGTGATCAGAAGGTCATAGGTTTGAATTCCAGCACAGCTAGTGGTACCACTGAGGTATCCTTGAGCAGGGTAACGTCCCCACACTGCTCCCCGGGCGCATCCTGTTGGCGGCAGCCCCCTGCTTCACTTGGTGAATGGGTTAAATGCAAAGCAAGAATGTCACATTGTTTACACTGTGTGCTGTGGTCTGTTGAATATAAGGGGTCACCTTACTTCATTTACTGTATGACATTCCATTGTCTATGAAAGCCTGAAGCCTATATTTTTGTCCATTATAAAAGAAAACAATGTCATACAGTGTCAAAAACGACAAAAGCAAACTCATGTAGTTATAAATAATGCTAATCGTAAAATAGAGATACATTTTTTTAGTGGGACGATGATGTGTGGCCTTACAATACCCTGCATGTATCCCTCTACGATAAACGGGTTTGAAAAATATGTGGTGTTTTTCAGATCCTTGTCAGTACTGTTTTTACTTTTAATTATACTTTTAATTATAATGTGCATGTTTCATTTAATGTTATTATAATCGGTTACAATCAAGTCTAAGAATCTGAAAAACATTTCTTGGGGGACTGTTTTGCCTTACAACACCCTGCATGTATTCCTCCACCATGATTATGCTCGAAAGAATATGTTCAAGACCAAAACCTTCTAAAGCCATGATTTAAATTGTAATGCACAGCTACATCAGGCCCGGAACTCCAGTGTAAAACGTAAGACCCCATGGTGTCTGGGCTGATGGACTCCATTAGATTTAATCTGGAAACTGTGTTTGAATGCATGTGTGCAGTTGTTCTTGCAGCATGTATTCTGGAGGATAGTTTAACTACCCTGGGAGTAGGTGGAACTGGGGGCTGTGATGGCCGTGGAGAAGCGGTTGTCCTTTGCCCTCAGCGTAGTCACATTCTTCTGTGGCTGGAACAGAATGATGTGGATTTTGGGAGCGAAGAGACAGCCCAGCACCACCGACCCGCTCAGGCTCACCGAGATGCACATGGTGGTGGTCTGAACCTGCAGAGAAAGACAGTTTATAACAGGTTTAAAAACATCCTGATTCATATGAAATGTTTATAACATCATGAGATTATAGGCACTTTTCTGTATGTCTACAGGATTCACGCTGTACCTAAACTGTACTATGATTGCACTTAGCTTGATTTTCCCAATGTATCTTAGTCCGGTAACAGAGTTTCTGACATAAAACCACATCAACGGAGTCAAACCAGCAGAAAGTTTTTCTGTCAGAGCCACTTTTGATAGTGTTTTCTATTATTTATACTTAGGTTTGATTTTATTTTTTTCTCTGCATTTTTAGCCATGGGATAAAAACCCAACCAAGCTTGTTAGTGATGTCCTTCATATTTCTGACACCATTAAGGATACATTTTTTATCATCATAGAAAACTCCCACAGAAATTTATCTTCAGCCTAAAGCAGTGCTTGAACTTCGTTGAATTCCCAGAAAGCTGTGATGCCGTCAGCTCGGCTGAGGCCCACTTTTAGCCCTGCCATTGAGAAGCTCGGGTTCAACTAGGGTTTGGGTTGCTTTATGTGTAACATTTACATTTACATTTATGGCGTTTTGCAGACTCTTTTATCCAAAGCGACTTCCATTCCCTACCTACAGGGGGCAGTCTCTCCCTGGAGCAACTTGGGGTTAAG
>JBBPDC010005308.1:0-13862 GCA_037974485.1 Hemigrammopetersius urotaenia | reverse complement strand
ATGGAAAATTGTTTGCATTAGATTTTTGCTCAAATGTAACGAATTTTCCATATTTCCAAAATATTAAAACAGAATAAGTATTTGATTAAGGCTAAATGGGTTTTGGAATGAAGCACACCCAGGTACATACATACATACATACATACATATATACATTAATTAAAGCATTATTATTCATATTAATAAACAATGTGCAATGTACTTTCTTAGCTTCAGGCAGAGCTGGGCTGTGGACCATGTAGGAAAATGGCAAGAGCTGGAGTATACTAGCCCTGTGTATCCAGCCTTTGCTTGCGGCTCTGGTTACGTGGTTTCCAGGGACTTAGTTGCATGGCTGGCCAGCAATGCAGAGAAGCTGAAAGCTTACCAGGTGTTCTCTTCATTCAATAAAAATATTTGATAGTAACCTTAATTTGTTAATTGGTGTTAATGGAGATCTGGAAGTATTTAGCCACAAATGTCATAAGGTATCTGTGTATACTTTATAAAAACCTACAAGACACTTCAGTAGGTACACATAACTTGTATCTTTAATTTTATTCGCAGCACTTTCCATATAGGTAACAGTAGTAGAAGTTGACCGATGCCGATATTTAGAAATCAGAAACTGTGACACCAATTAATTTTTTATTTTTACATTTTTTGGGGGCCGATATTTGGTCATTTTCTCCACCAGCTAATAAAATAAGAAAATTCTACAAAAATTCTTATCTTAAAACAATTATTAAGTGTAACAGAATAAACAATAATAAAAATAATAACGTTTCCAGCCAAATGGTCATATACTAATGATTGCAATAAAACCCTAAAATATAATATAAATATTAGATATATAAAATATTTATAGAATAAAAACATGTAAATTTGATTACAGAAACATGTTTGAAAAATGTTGAGACAGGCAACAAAAAGCCTGGAACAGCTGCATCTAGTGCAAATACAGCAACAACGTTTAGAGTGATGTTCCTCAATTTAAAATTAATTTCATCATCGGTGGAGATTCAAAGAATACTGAGACATTTCTGTATGCAGGGCAGAACAAACACTGGTCTACCATGTATCAGCATGTATATGTATCAGAATGTATCAGCATGTATAAACAAGATTGCAAATGCAATGGTATAAAACAGGCTCAGCAGGTAGGCCAGGTGAGACCCTTGGTTGTCTGGGCTCATGCAATCTTGGTGGGGCAGCTGGTAGCCTAGTGGTTAGGGCATTCGCCCTGCGATCAGAAAGTCCAGGTTCGATGCCCAAGTCCGCTAGGCACCTCTGAGGCACCCTGAGCAAGGTACCGTCCCCACACACTGCTCCCCGGGCGCCGTGTTCGTAGCTGCCCCCTGCTTCACTTGGTGAATGGGTTAAATGCAGAGGTTGAATTTCGTGCTGTTCACACTGTGTGCAGTGGTGTGTTCACATATGATCACTTTCACTTTGCATATGCATATGTAATATTCGCAAGTAAATATAGGTTTACCAGATATTTTTTTACAGCATCCAATTTAGGTCGTGATACTGATTCACTAATAGTCCTGTGGGGCTCTTGAAAATTAGAGGCTAACAAATGATACAGACAAACAAGTGGACAAGACCCTATAAAGTGTACCTATATGGTAAGTGGAGCTGATCTGGACAATGAGTTTAGATACAAGGTAGTTGTACCAAATAAAGTGACATCACTGTTTTCTGATACCATCCTCTTAGGTTGTTGTCCGTTTAACTGTGAACTGTACGCTATCTTACAGGGAGAGGATGTGAGTATGGGAATATGGATGGCGGCAGTAGGATCAAACAAATATCAGGTAAACCAAAATGGGAGATGACAAACGAACATGACCATCACTAAGATTCTTAGTGAATCAGTTTTTACAAAGATGGACCATGCATGATGTCAAGGAAATTGTTGCTAAATGGGGAGGACGCCAGCAGCATCTTGTTTTAGTAATCAACTTGTAGACCTCTAATCTCTTGTAGACCTCTAGACTTCTAATCCTATTGGTAGCACAGATGTTTGTGTAAGTATATCTTACATGTAAATGTAAAGTAACAAACAGTAACTTCTTCGTTGTGCTCAGTTGTAAAATGGCTCTTTGGCCCTGTTCACACAGGATGACAAGTGGATTTGTGTCTCCAAGGTGCACTACACACCCGTCTTCAGATTTTGTTGCTGCCTACATCACTTTTGCTTGATAAGTTTAAAAATCATACAGACAATCCAAAAATCTCTGCTTACAACAGCAACTTACAGCATACTATTCTATATACTACAACATACTATAATTCTGTGCAAATGTAGTTTTGTTAAAAACATTATGCCTACAGTGCCCCTTCATTGTTTTAAACAGCCCGAGATTTGGCTGTCAGAATCTAGCTCACGGTCTTCCACAGAGCACTTCGTCCAACTTGTTGTGAAATAGACAAGGGGGTGGTGGTGGCCTAGTGGGTAGAATACTTGCTTCTCGACCAAGAAGTCTTGGGTTCGAAGCCTACCTTCAACATACCACCACTGGGTTCCTGAGCAAGACCCTTAACCCTAAGTTGCTCCAGGGATAGACTGCCCCCTGTAGTTCGGGAATGGAAGTCGCTTTGGGATAAAAGTGTCTGATAAATGCGGTAAATGTAAATATCCTGTCCCTTTTCGACTTGCTATTGTTGTCTTTGGCTTTATGTTATACTATATCAATTATTTTCTTTTATGCTGCTCCTCTGCATTTTTTTAGCATTGGTGTGCTGCCATGTGATGTATTTTCATGTGGATCAGTAAACTGTAACGTTAAAACAACAAGCCTGTTACCGACTTTACACCCAACAGCCATTACAAACTTATGAAAATATATACCACAAGCAATAACTTTCCTATATTTTGTCTTCTGTTGCGATGTGATCTGTGTCCAGGATGCAGGCTGGCTGTGTGAGAAGGAATGCTATGTGGACATGCTGTCCTCACCTCAACATACTGTGGAAGAGCTGCATGCTCTTTGGGAGAGAAAGAGAGCTTGTGGGGACCCATGCGGTTGTGCCTGAAAACTTTTGGCAGCCCCCGAAAACACTCATCACTCCATTAGAGTCATATCTGTCTCATTAAAGAACATTAATTTTCTAGTGCTATAAGACTCTAGTACTATAAGTTTTCAGTTTAAACTTTTTAAATAACTATTGGTGTTTTGAAGTGGCTTACAAACTGGATGCTGTTACATGACATGATATGCAGAAGTGAAATATATTTTTGTCCAAGCACATGTTGGGAATACATTTTAGTGGGAATTCTGTACTCTGACATTGTCCTTTGAAAACCTAGCCTTCTCCAAATACCCATGCTTTATAGACATACAAAACAAAAAAAGCCCACAGGTTTTCTGCAGTAGTCTGCAAACGTTTTAGCGTTCCTGGTCAACGGTCATGTTCTGTTGATTTTCTAAATGAAAAATGTAAACTCCACACACTACAATGAACAGTTACTGTTTACATGCTGAAATGAACATATTGAAAAAGAAAATAAAGGTGACCTGTGAAAAAGTAATGGCAAATTGTATTTCAGGTTCTGTTTTTCTCCCAACAATACATTAAACAAATCAACTGTGAGCTAGAAATGGCAGAAAGTGCTGCTTTTAAGTTTGTTCCTTGTGAAATATGGCTTATTTTCTGTGTTACTGCATGTTATTTTTAAGAAACTGAGAGCCACATCTTGCTTTGTGTTCGGTTATTTATGAATTCTAAGAACTGACTGGCAAATATACCTTCCCACTTGGTTAAGATTGTGCTTTTTATTCAAATCAATAAAATACTTTCTTTACTTTAAAAGGAGATAGTTCCTAAAACACACTATGGCATGCCAAACAACAAAAAAGGAATATCAATAAATTAGTATAAGCTCAGTAGAAATTGAGCTTATCTGATTAAATACTGATAACAGCAAAATATATCAAGTTTGGCTAGGCATCAAAGTCCCATCACACCACCACCAAGTATATATGTCCACTTTATGCTATATGAGGGCCATTCCACCGAATGGGTGCCATTTCCGTCCCCAGGAAATTACATGTATAAATGGGCACAAAAAATAACTAAAATAAATTTTATCATTAAGCATAGTGTCTTGTACATTGACATCATTTCAATTTTAAGATATAATTAATAACATTAATAAAAACTACCTAGAACACTAAAAAATAGCATTTGTTACTTGTCCCCGCTCTCTAACTATACACTTTACCTTGAAATATAATTACTAAAATCCTTCAGAGATTTAATTTTTTTTAATTTTGTGTGACTCCAAATCCCATCTATGCTTTGAAAATATTTTTTTCATAAGAAAACCATAATATTTAAGTTAAAATACACATTTTAGTTGTGTCCCTAGGTTTTCACTCAGTCCTGTTACCCGAACACATTACCCCATCTGAAAAATCATGCACATTCCACAAGTCACATGTTCAACAGGAAGTTGCATCAGTTGGATCTTCTGAAGTCCATGGGTTGACCAAAAGTTAGTTCCCTCCTTTTTTTTCCTCTATATTTGATCAAATTTTAACCATGACTGGGGAGGTCAATCCCAATGTTCTGTCCTGTTACCTTAATATCTGTTTATTTTTAAAATACAACATTTTAGTAGATTACTAGAATGTGCTCAGTGTTCTCGTGCTATTAGCATAGCCATCATGTAGCTATATTTCATGTTTTTGCCAATTCTATTTTAAAAACTCAGTCCTGTTAACTCAGTCCTGTTACTTTCAGTCTAAGGTACACCTGTGCACTACTGATGATGTCAGATCAGCATCTTGATGTGGCACATCTGTGAGGTGGGATGGATTATCTCAGCAAAGCAGAAGTGCTCACTATCACACATTTTAGATCTTTAAGTCCATCTCATGAAAAATCGGAGCAGAAACAAAGGTGTTGCGTTTATATTTTTGTTGAGTGTATATGTTCTATTAGATTCAAAGTTGAAAAAAGATAAAAAATGAAGTTTATTTTGGAGAATTACAACAAGCAAATGGCACCCATTCGGTGGAATGGCCTATGAAAGTATGTGGACACCCTGCCTAATTATTAAACTAAAAGAGCCATGCAATTTCATATTCACAGACACTAGCACTAGAATGAGTCTTACTGAAGAGCTCAATTACTTTAAAACCAAATACTGTATACACTTTACCAAAACATTTCATCAGTGTAATGAATTTGGCCCATTGGGTGTGGAATATTTCCAGCATGGCAAGGCATGTTTACGTGCTGAATTCCTCTCACTCTTATTAGAGAATACCTTTAAAGTAAAGTGGCCCCTTATAGTCACAAGTGAACACACCACAGCACACTGTGTGAACTTCTTTCTTTGCATTTAACCCATTCACCAAATGAAGCAGTGGGCTACCACCAATTAGGGGCACACCGCAAGCAGTGTATGGAGACCGTACCTTACCCAAGGGTACCTCAGTGATGTCAATAGCAGTGCAGAGATCTAAACCCATTCACTTCTGATCTCAGGACTAATCACTAGGCCACTATCTGCTGTGGAAACAGAATTAGCATTAAAGGGTGTACCTGGTGTGCAATAATGTTTAGATAAGTGGTACATGTCAAAGTAACATGTACATGTACAAAGTTTCCCAGAAGAACGCTGTCCAGAGCATCACTCAGTTTGCCTTATTCATGTTCCAGGTTCTATGGCCTCTTCCCCTATGGTCTCTGCACCTGGCTTTCCACATAATTTAAAAGAAAACACGATTCATCATACTAGGTCACCTTTTTTCAATGCTCCATGGTCATGTTCTGCTGCACACATATCTTTAGTAGGCACTTCCAGCAGTGAAAACGAGTCAGCATGAGCACACGTGGCTATGCAAGCCTTGATGACGTGTGTCGGGACACTTCTGTCACAGCAAACTTTTCAGCAACTTGTGCTACAGTAACCCCTCTATAGGATCAGACCCACCTCTCGTCTAGTCCAGTATGTGGCTACTTTGTGGCAGTGTGCTAGGAAAGAAGCAAACATGCTCAGACCTCAACTCAACCCCCAAAGGCAATATTGACATCTAATCAGTCTAATGAGTCTCATTTCCATCATCACAACTTGCCGCCACACTGCCCTCCACTTGCCGGGCCTCTGTGCTGGATTCCTCCGGTAACAGACCTAAAGATGGGGAAACACAAAAACAAGGCTGAAGTTCTTGCTGTGGAACCTGCGCTGCTCTTCTTGCGGACCTGAGTCACACGTGGTTGTCATTATTGTTCACATTGCTCCAACAGTCGACGTCATGGCAGCTAGTGGGTAAAACACTTCCATGTGAACCCAATGACCACAAAGTTTCAGGTTCAAACTCCATTTTCTGCCATTGTGTTTACTTTAACATGTCTACAGCCATCTGGACAAGTGGATCCATGAGGATCATGTTGTTCAGTTTCTCCAGTGCCTTCAACACCATTAACCCAGCCTGCCCAGGAAATAAGCTATCTGCTATGCAGGTTCATGCTTCACCAAAGACGAGGTGGTGGACCTGAGATGATCATGCTCTCCTTTCTTTCCCCTGTTCATTAGGGAGAGTGGATGTGGAGATTATTTAGCACAAATACCTTGGTGTACACATGGACAATAAGCTAGGCTGGTTAAAGGCTGAGGCAGCTGGTAGCCTAGTGGTTAGAGCATTCGCCCTGTAATCAGGAACTCGCGGGTTCGATTCCCAAGACTGCTAGGCACCTCTGAGGTACCCTGAGCAAGGTACTGTCCCCACACACTGCTCTCAGGTGGCGTGTTCCTGGCTGCCCCCTGCTTCACTTGGTGAAATGCAGAGGTGGAATTTTGTGGTGTGTTCACGTATGACAAAAATGGTCACTTTCACATACAAGATTTGTCAAATTAGGCTGTACTTCCTATGAGGAACTTGACAACGTGGAAACCATGGCTGAAAGAAGAACCTTAGCCCATCAAGAACAATGCTGATCAACCACTCCACAGTGTGGTGGCTGAACTGAAAAGTACTTTTGTTAGGTAAATTCCAAAAGGGACCCTTATTAAAACATTAATAAAAGGAAGCTCACCACGAGACAGAGTTCAAATCAACAGGTGTTTTTATTCTTGCAGCAAGGGAACAAGTCACAGCAGTCAGACCAAAGTCAGAGAAGTTGTTCGCATACAGAAAGTGTGCACCCCAATATATACACATCAGTGAGCAGTGAGTATGTGACATCCTTAGTTAGTTCATTGTTAACAGTAGCTGTAATCAATCCAATGTCAAAAGCTTGTGCTAATACAGAAGGGAGGATTCCGTTCCCAGACGCTTCGAGACAGGTCGCCCCGTCCTCTCCAACATCTGGCGTCCTCGAGGGGCCTCCGTGAACAAAGGTGACAGAATTCTACCGAAACATACAAGTTCCTACTGGGTATTCTGTTATCTAGAATTAGAACTCCCCTGAAGAAGCAAGCATCAAACTAAATACGCTGAGGTAGGCATGTAATAATACATGGTTATATAGGGAATATTTGTGGGTGTGCATACTCAACTAATAAATGTGAAACTAAATAAGGATAAAAATTCTTCCAACAACTTTTATCCTCAGTCTTACCAGCATATAGTGATTCTCTGAATGCCACAGAAAATCCTTCTGTCCCATCACCATCAGGCTCTATAAATCCTCCCTCTCTCACACATCCACACAATAATCTGTGCACTGACCTGATGCAATTTCATTGTCTGAAACATTCAGAAGCAAGGTGTGAGTGTGGGAGTGTGTGGAAGTGTAGCAGAGTTGAAGAGTTAGCAACAGCGGTGCATTGTGTATTCGTTTCATTTTACATTTCATTCATTTTTCAAGAGCTGTTGTTCAGAGTGACTTACAATTTTAGGAAACACTCAAGACAATGGGAGCACCAGAGGAGAGTTCTAAGTGCTATATCTTTAAAGTAGAAGTAGAGAGTGGTGCAAGAAATCAGGAGAGAAGTTGGGTTCTTGAAGATAGAAAATGCATTCTGCTGCTCTGGTGGCCTATGGCAGCTCATTTCACCAGCAGGACGCAAAGAATAAACAGTCTGTTCTCAGTTTGCCTTACATTTACATTTATGGCATTTAGCAGAGACTTTTATGCAAAGTGACCTCCATACCCTACAGGGGACAGTCTCCCTGGAGCTCCCTAACTTGGGGTTAAGGGCCTTGCTCGGGGACCCAGTGGTAGTGTGCTGAAGGTAGGATTTGAACCCATGACCTCTTGGTCCAGAGGCAAGTATTAGCAAACAAGACTGTCGTGTTGTTCATCTTGATCCATCATTTTTAGCGAGTGAGGCGCAGAATGTTTACATTTCCTTGGTGGTAGTCAGGAGCGGACTGGGGCTGTACATGGTGGTTGGTGAGCGCAGAGGTCCATGTCTCACCTGTTGTGTGCACAGAGGTCTATGTTGGCTAAATTATTGTATTAACACCCTCTGCTGTTGACCTGACTTTCTGGTGTTGGCTGATCATCCACTTCATGCCTCTGACAGACACCTGGCTCCAGACTGGTGAGTGTACAGCATTCTCGGGACTCTTTCCGCCAAACTGACCTTTCTTCAACTCTTCTTCAGTTCCCCTCGAATCACTCACAAAGGTGGTGGTCTGGCTAGTGTGTGTAAACGAAGTTTTCAGTGCCGTCAAACCACTTTTGTCAGTTACTACAGTTTTGAGATGGAGTTGTTGGAACTGAATCTACCACCCCCCCTCCCCCCATCCTGCTCGTAGTGGTATATCGCCCTCCTAGATTTAATGAGGACATTATTATGGACATTGCAGATTTTTTATTAGGGGTTTCTGTGAGGTATGACAATCTTTAAATTGCTGGTGATTTTAATATTCATGTCTGCTGTAAGTCTAAGCCTATGGATGTTGATTCTTTTAATCGTATTACTTTGTTTAATGTTGTTCAGTCCGTGACTGACTTGACTCATGAAAAAGGGCATACATTAGAGCTTGTGTTTTCATGTAGACTTTCTGTGCATGATATTTGTGAAATGGCCAGTATTTCTGATCATATGTTTGTATTTTTCGCTGTTTAGGTTCCTCGCTCAAACCTCTGCTCCTGCACGCCTACACACATTCTATGTGAAAGCTTTTCAGTTGTCAGGGAGCTGTTAAAGCTGCAAAGCTGCAAAACTGCAAAACTGGTCTGCTCTTGTTTCCAGTAACATTCACAAGTCTCAGGTCCTGTCTAACCTTTTTAACTACTATGTGAACCCAGCTAACATTTCGTCTGTGGTGCCATTCCCTTCCCTTTGTGATTCTTTAAAAAAAATATTGACAAAATCTCTTCACTTATGTCAAATAATTTCAGCTCTACTGATTCCACCTCTTCTGATTCAGTTTCTCCTGATCTTAACCTTTCTGCTCACTGTCTGAGCTCAGCTGTCTTTGATCAGTTTGAGCCGGTCTCCATTTCTTCACTTTTAAATATAGTAAAACAGTTGCGGCCTACATTCTCCTCCTCCAACAGTATTCCTTCTCATCTTCTTAAAGATGTTTTAAACACTGTTGCACCAATTATATAATCTTTTATTAATGCCAGTCTTAGTTCAGGTTGTGTTCCATCTGCTTTTACTCATGCTATAGTCCACCCTTATACCAGTTATACCAGCAAAATGGGTTAGCGCCTTGTTATCGAATGGAATTAATGCATTTTCATATTCCTGCCAGAGCACTTAGGTCATCATTGTAGTGTGTGGAGGTCCCTAGGACAAGATTGATGACCAGAGGCAACCAAGCCTTTGGGGTGACAACCCCTGTGCCTGGCAGCACTATTTCCTGTCCTCCGCCCAATGAAACACTCACCTGCGGCCTATTGATTCTTTTCTTTACTGACAGGAGGCTGGCCCAATAATATCTTTTGGCTCTGAGCCAGCGTGCAGTGTGTGGATTAGATTGAGAGAAAGTGTAAAGGAGATGCAGAGAAACCGCAAGAGAAAAAAAAAACCTGGCACTTCAGGCAAATGCTGCCAAATGTGTCCAAATTACAATTTTTTTTGCTGCAGGTGATGGTGGTGGTGGCAGAAAACCTGAGATAAGCTGGACTGCTTTCAGAACACTAAGTTTTAACTTCTATGTCTTCCATGCTGAACTAAATCATTTCATTGAAAGTGAGACATTTTTTTTAACTACCATTCATGACCATTAACAGTGAGACAGCAGTTAATTATTTAATTTTGGTCGTGGGGTGAGTAGAAGGCAACTGTTGGGGCATGGTGTTAGAGGCAACTTTTCGGTAGGTATTTATGAATATTATACGTCCACACACTTGAAAATCTCTACCTCTCTTTCTCTCTCTGTCACACATATAGTGAGAATACCCTCTTTTTTCCCCAAATATAAAAAGATTCAGCTGCATCATTTTTGACTGGGTAAGTTCACAATTTATGGAATACTACTTTTCTTGAACATTACTTTGTTGGTATACACATTCATGGGAGTGCAAAGATGGGTGGTGTGCGTAATTGCATGTAGTGGGCTGGTTTTTTGTCCCAGTCCGCCCCTGGACACAATAGTTATTCATGTGGAGGCTAATGCCGTTTGGCTGTGGTCAGCGGTTACTAAGAATAACATTAAAGAGATGTGTGAATTAGCCCAGATGTCCCATGTCATGCTCTGGCCCCATCGCAATGCAGTATGGCCCTCAGGCCTACAGCAGTCTTTGGGCATTGAATTGCTGGATGCCCAAGTGGTGCTCTGAAAAGAGAGTTTTATTGTCTCTTGGCTTGGGATGGTATCCACCCCTTGAGTTAGGGTGCCTTTCTCATAGCCAGCAGTGCAGCTTAGATAGTTACTGCTGCCAAACCAGTGCTGAGGCCAACAGTCTGCTAGCTGCCTTGAGCCGCCGAGGTTCCACATTCTAATGAGACTGTGACTGTCCCCTGAACCAAATAGAAAAGCAAAAAATTAACACCTTATGTCTTACAGAGACCCGAATTAGACATGACAAATTTGTGATTCTATATGGGGCCATCTCCACTGTCCCCAACTACTTACACAATCCTAAACTAAGTGGTAGGTATAGCCAGCATTCACAGAAGTGACCTAAGTATCAAAAACTCGTTTAACCTTCATTTTTTTTTAATTCTATTTCTTTTACATAATTAATCTAGAGCCAATAAGACATATTTTTCTCTAAACAGCTGTCCACAGGCCACAAAGTCCTACATAGTGTTCTTTCGAGAATCCTAGAAAACCTAGCAGTGCACAGCGACAAAGTAATAATTGTTGATATCTTAATATCCACTTCGAAAAAACAATACAATGAAACATGCATTTGCTTCAATTCTAGATGCTGTAGGCTTCACTACTGTGGTTACACTCGCTTTTGTTGTTGTCATACAACAACATCCACCACAGCTCTTAAAATTTTGAAAGGGCAAGTCAAACCTCAGGAAACTGAAGACTGTTTTTTCGTTCATATTTTTAAGTACATCAAAATACATTGTAAATGTATACCTATAAACAAAAATGAGTCACTGTTTCCCCTAGTATTCTTACAGACTTACTGTATACATGTATCTAGTTTTGTTTTTACAAGCTGCTCCTGATCAGATTTATGAAAGACAAAACACCTACATGTCATTCTTTGTCACAAATTACAGTGAGGACACTGAAAACTGTTCCCATTGCATGAAAACCATCTTTTCACATCAAACTCACTTTTCACGCTCCAGTCTGAAAACATTCAAATTAAAAATGGAACATCTGCATCAGTAGCGCTTATGGTGTTCTTTGGAGTGTAGATGCAACAGTACATTTTTTATTTTATTTATTGGCTTATAGTGGGAATCCAATATATACAATCGAATGTGATTTATTCTATTAACACGTCCAACAGCACATCGCTGTACTGGTAGCACACTCTGTAACATGTTCACTGTTCCTCTTCTTTTATCATCTTCATAAATTATAGAACATTTGTTGTATAAATCACAAAGCCTAATGGAGCTCTTGTGAGTGTATGTAGAAAATGAAGGCAGCATTTTCCCCCTGAACCAAATAGAAAAGCAAAAAAATGTCAAAAAGTGTCTAATATTTAAATCATAATTTAATCAACCTCTCTCAAACAAGCAATAAAAATAGCACCTTAGATCTAAAGCTGAGATTGCTTAACATAATATCCCTTACTCCTAAAACTGTTATTGTAAATGAAATAATCACCGATCAGAATTTCAGCACCTTATGTCATACGAAGATCTGAATTAGACTTGACAAATCTCTTACACTAAATGAGGCTGCAATGGCTATAATTACGCACACAATCCTAAACTAAGTGTTTGGCATAGCAATCATTCCCAGAGGTGACCAAATGTTATGAGATTTGTTTAACATTAAAACGATTTTTGTCATTAAACTCCCTGTGGTCCTGCTGTAGCTAGAAATTGTGACAGGTGTTCTGCCATTGAGAGAGCGACAGCTCAGATGGCCTGATCTGGAATTTGGCCCTGTATGTCAGTGGTCCCCAACATTTATTTGGTCACGGACCGGTTTAATATCAGAAACTATGTTCACGGCCGGGCCTTTAAGGAGTGGCAGATAAATATACGTATTTATACAAACAAATGATCCGCATAAAAATGGGGATATTTTAAATATATAATAATGGGGCATCTTTAAAATATAATAATAAACGTAAATCCAACGTGTACTCGCAGCTTTATTAACAGTATTTTCATAACAACGAGCCAACAACATAACACGGGTAACATCCACTGTGTTTTTTTTTCTTTTTTCTGTGCACCGGTACCACATGACCCACGGCCCGGGGGTTGGGGGCCACTGCTGTATGTCGTCATACAGGGAAAGGTTACCTCCCATTTCGTATGCTTTACCCGCCCAGAGAATTTCGTCCCCCTCCCCTAAAAAAATTTGTCAATGCGTGTGTGAGAGACCACTTTTACCTGTAGAGACATCGTGGCTTGCAAACGAGTGAAGTGTGGCAGTTACTCGGTGCTTAGATGAAAACAAATATATATATATATATATATATATATATTTTGTTCCTTCATGCGAGCCAGTGGGTTAATTTTATTTTCTCTGGAAATGCGGCAACACAGTACATAGCTGGTCTTGCTGAACGGCTGAAAATTTATTCTGGATCAGTTCCACCTCTCCTTGGCTCAACTACAAACCTCGGACAAGTAAGTCAACTTAACGCTATATAATTTTATTGCTTTGTTGTATATCGTTACCCAGCTTTTTCCCTTTAGAATGTGGCTGTAACATTAGCTCTGCATCTAACAGCCCAGTTAGCAGGCTACTGCCGCAATTGTAAAAGTAGATAACATCCAGTGTGTGTGTGAGTGGTGTGTGAATATTTACGGCATTTAGCAGACGCTTTTATCTAAAGCGACTTCCATTCCCTATCTACAGGGGCCAGTCTCCCTGGAGCAACTTGGGGTTAAGGGTCTTGCTCAGGGACCCAATGTTGGTGCTAAAGGTAGGATTCGAACCCGTGACCTCATGGTCCGTAGGCAATTACTGAGCTACCTCCACCCGATGTTATCCCAAATCTTTGTTATTTGGATAACCGTGCTGCTGTTAGTGTTATGGTGTGCCGACATCTGCCTTTCTCCTCACTAAAATGACTGAGTGAGCACCTCTGCAAACCAGGATATTCACATGGGAATGGGTACAGCAGTGGGGCTGAAGGCACTGATCTCAACTGCTTGACTATTAAGGAAATGTCCCAAATCTCACTACAGACCAGTACAACTGTCTTTTACCAGCTAAGTGACTGCGGTAGCCATGTCTATAATAATAATAATAATAATAATAATAATAATAATAATAATAATAATACATTTTATTTATAACGCACTTTTCATAAGCAAATCTCAAAGTGCTACATTAAAACAGCAAAAGACAACAATAAAATGG
>JBBPDC010005290.1:0-13863 GCA_037974485.1 Hemigrammopetersius urotaenia | reverse complement strand
GTGTGTGTGTGTGTGTGTGTGTGTGTGTGTGTGTGTGTGTGTGTGTGTGAGAGAGAGAGAGAGAGAGAGAGAGAGGGCCACCGAGACGAACAAAAATCCACTAATGACGAATGAGTGGCATTCTGCACAGAATGGTGTCTTATCAGTTCAGTATATGATCTTTATATAAATTGTACAAAATACATAATGGAAGCTTGACGAAGAAGAAATCAATGGCAATAATAAAATTCCCCCAACAAAGTGTGAGATAATCACTGCAAACAAAATTGTTGATGCAGTATGTCTCCCCTAGAATGATACTGAAGTATGGGTTTATTTACCAGCTGCCTGCCTGCAATCATGTGTGCTTCTACAGTGCAGCATCACTACTTGTAAAGTTGTATTCTAAACTTTGGATACACCTGATAAGTTAAAATAAGTATGTGTCCTTTGCAAAAGAACTTCTTTGTACATTCTGTTTATTTGCTGAATTTCAAATAATGAAGGGGGGAAACATCAAGTCTGACTTGAGACCAAGAGACCACAACTGGTTTCATTCTCTCTAGTTTCATTATTTGGTGAGAAGGATGGCACTTCCCTGTCCCTGTATCACTCAGTGAGGTCCTAGCCAGCACGGACGTCTTCTAGCTGAAGTAGCAGATTTGGCTGTCAGTGCTGTCCTCTGATCATGCTGAGCTATTCAATAATGTTGGGTAAGTGGCAGTTCGAAAGGATGCAGTGGCTGGCAGCATGTGACTCAAAGGAAGCCTTGCCCTCACCCTCCCAGTGTTGATGGGGGGGTCTGAGTTTGTAGGTGGAATCGCGGACGCCAAAATGGGCGCCATGGACAAATCAACCAAAAAATAAATCAAGAAAATGTCATTTGACCAGAAGAGTTCAAAATACTACTGTCTCTAGAAGCCCTTGTATCTCAGAAATAGTAACTTTCATAAGAGAAGGAAAATCATTCTGTGTGTAATTTCAGTTGATTTGTCATCAGATATTCTCAGAATGTGAATATGAATAGCAGCTCGCATTTTCTAATGCTGTTAAATGCTGTTAAAATAAAGAAAGAAAGAAAAACAACCCACAAAATTTAGGTATGATTAGTCCAGTCTCTGGTCCTCAAATGAATGATTTGTCTCTGTCTCATTTCAAAGATATTTGTCTCTGTTTTGTTTTGGGTTAGACCTCTTTTATTTTATTATTTTCCTTAATTTATGTAAATTTTCTTCCATTTTCTGTGAGAGCACAGCTGTGCGATGTGAGCTAAAGCCAGTTATTTAATCAGCGAATTCATTTACTATTCATTAGTTGTAATTATTTTTAAAACTGGTCTTGCTATTGAATCTGACTCGCTACTGAGATGAGCACCAGTATATGCAGGATGAAAGCAAGAAATCGCCTACAGTAGTAAATCAATACTATATCTCATTTCCTCAGTGTAATATGAACTAAAGATGGCAAGTAATACGACTGATGCACAATTGAAGCATTTCATCCCCCCTAGAATTATACTGGAAATAAGTGCAGGTTTATTCAGATCCTGTTTCATGACTGATTTGCATCTTTATAGGCTGTTACATTCTCTGTGCTGTGTGCCCATCCAGTGCACCATCACAGGTGTGCAAAATCATAAAGTCATGGAATATGAGCAGCCGGCTTGAATGTTCTCTTGCTCATGCTGGCTAGAACATTGGCCGCCTGGCCCCGAGCCTGAAATCGATCCTACTGCTTCCTCTGTATTCAGAACACTGCAGGGGTGGAGAGTGAGTGGGGTATATGGGCGGGGGGTATATGACACAATATCCAGTTGCCGAAATCATCTGGATGTAAATTTCTCTCTTCATCACCCTACTTTATGACTGAGCCCCACCCCAGTCCCCACTAAACTCCTGTCAGCCAGGCCATGCTGGAATTAACTGTCCTATATTAAACCTGAGAAGACAATTTGGTTGGTTAGAGGAGTATAAAAGGTGTGAGCTGCTGCCTCGGTCTTTGGTGGTGCAAGGACATTACTTTTGCAAGGCACTGTATAACTGAATACACAGACACAAAGAAATCACCCCCCCTTGGCATCTTATTTCCTTACAGCCTGGAATTTGAAAGGAATTTTGGGGGGTGGGGGTGGGAGGGGGGGAGGGGGGGTCTTTTAATTTACTGAACACAGCGACCACTTTGCAGATGCAAATTCATTTTTTGTGAAACAAACAAGAAATGAGACAAAAAAAGAAAACCTGAGCATGCATATCTATTCACCCTCTCCCAGAATCAATGTTTTGTACAGTGATTACAGCGACAAGTATCTTCGCGTCCATCTCCACAAGCTTGGCACTCTGGTATTTCTGCCAGTTCTTCATGGCAAAACTGCTCCAGCTCCTTCAAGGTAGATGGATGCAGCTTGTGTACAGCAATCTTTTAATCATCTCAGAGATTCTCAGTTGGACTGACGCCTGGATTTTTGACTGGACCATTCCAGGACATTTACCTGTTTCTCTTTATACCACTGGAGTGTTGCTTTAGCAGTTTGTTTAGGGTCGTTGTCCTTCTGGAAGGTGAACCTCTGTCCCAGACTCAGAGATTTCCCTCAAGAATTTCTCTATATTTTATGCCATCCATCTTTCCTTCAGTTCTGACCAGTTTCCCAGCCCCTGTCGATTAAAAGCATCTCCACCGCATGGTGCCCCCACGATGCTCCACTGTGGGGATGGTGTTCTCAGCATGATGAGAGGTGTTAGGTTTGTGCCAGACATGGTTTTGTCCTTGATGGCAAAAAGTTCTATTTTATTCTCATCTGACCACAGCACCTTCTTCCACATGTTTGAGGAGTCTCCAATACACCTTCTGGCAAATTTTAAACAGTTTGCCTTATTTTCTTTGCCATCCTTCCATGAAGCCCAGCTCTATGCAGTGTGGGGCTTATAGCAGTCCTATGGACGGATACTCCCATCTCTGCAGTAGAGCTGCCCGGCTCCCTCAGGGTTATCTTGGGCCTCTTAGTTGTAAAATTAATGCTCTGTTTTCCTGGTCTATGAGTTTTGGTGGATGACCCTCTCTTGGCAGGTTTGCTATGGTGCCACAATCTTTCCATTTTCTAATAATGGATTTAATTGAGCTCCTTGGGATGTTCAGGGTTTGTGATATATTTAACCCAGCCCTGATCTGTACTTCTCACAACTTTCTCTGACCTGTGTGCAGAGTTCCTCAATCTTCATGCTTCTTGCTTCATGCTTCATGCTTCTTGCTTCATGCTTCTTGCTTCATGCTTCATGCTTCTTGCTTCTTGCTTGGTTGTAACTCTTATTTAGTTGTGCTGCACCAATGTTGACTCAGGAGGCTTTCAGAACAAGTGTATATTTACTGAGATCATTTGACACTTTGCTCACAGGTGGATCTTATTGAACTAATTAAGTGGCTTCTGAAGGTAGTGGTTGGGGCTTAAAAGTGAAGGGGGTGAAAACATACATGCGTCACTTTTCAGTTTTACATTTTTTAGAATGATTTAAAACGATAAAGTTTTCCCCCCTTTTCACTCCATTAATCTGTAGTTTGTGTTCTAGGTCCATCACTTATAAATTGAAAATCCATTTAAATTCCAGACTAAAAGGTAACAAAATAGAGAGAATGCCAATGAGGGTTGAGTCTTTTTGCAAGGCACTGTAGGGAACACTGTTTGTTAATCAGCATTGCTGCCTTGTCCTCTGTAACGTTGATATCACAGACAGCTGTGAAATGAGCCCCCTCACAAATCCCAAGGCATATCCTGATCTGGTCTTGGACCTGAGACCTGAGATCAGAGGTCGTTCAGGCATATTTGTATTGGTTTGTTTATGTGCACTGTTTAGTTTAAATTCAAGTTCATTTTTATAGCACATTATCATGCACTAAAGGTCATTCATTGTGCCACGCACAAATAGAAAACAAAATCAAACTGAATAAATAGAACAAAATAATGAAAGAAATCAAAAGAAATAGAATGGTGCACATTTACTGCAGATGTGTAGATGTGTTGTGAACAAACATTACATACAGCTTGGGATGATGAAGCACACTTTCGAAACTGAGATGAAAGTTTAATCTTTTTCTCAAAAAAAAAAAAGCACTTCGGAATTCAGGCTTGGTACTGTTTGTGTTTAATCAGAGAAATGAGAGAGACACAGAGAGAGAGAGACACAGAGAGAGACAGACAGAGAGAGACAGACACAGAGAGAGAGAGATTTATCCTGTGAGACACACTTACAAAATACTTTCTCATTACTTGTAAGGTTTTCACTCATCACTTATTGAAGGACTCATAATAAACTAGAGGTAGAAAATTGCTCATGGCTCTTTCAGCCTAAGAATATACACCTGTAGCTCCAAATCTAAACTAGTCTAGAGCTTATGGCCATGTACTTATTTGCTACAAATGTATAACGTGTGGGGAATGCAGACAACTTTCAAAACTGCTCATTTTTTCTGTTAAATTCATCATTCTGGTCATGTGGTAATGCTGGTAGAATTGCTTAAATTTAGTTTGGCAATCTCTCTCTCTCTCTTTCTCTCTCTCTTTCTCTCTCTCTCTCTTTTTTTAAACCCAGTAATATTAGGAACATTTACATGAAATGGCTGGAGGCATCGAGGTCAAATCTGAAACCAAACCTGTGTCCTTCTGACTAGCTCAAAGAATATCAACAAACTTTTTACAATGGCAACATCTTGTTTGTTTGCATTTATTCTAAAGTTAGTGTGTGTTCTGCTGGCAGAAAGACATTCACTTCTGAGATAAATGACATCAAACTATTTGCTTTAGGTGCCTTAGATTTTCACGCTGCACTGTATACACGCCAAAGCAGTGGTTCTCAATTTGACTGTCAAGGACCTCTAGAGGGTTCACAGGGACCTCTAGATGGTCCCCAGATGTGTCCAAGGACATGTGAGACAGCTAGCATGTCTTTAGACTCTGTGCTCACTGCACTGCAAATATGAGTTTTTAGTATCAACTTGTTTTTAATGCTAAATCATTTTTGCTTATTTGTACTGGCATTAACCATAGTGAGGTATGTTTACGTTTTCCATTACAGTTTCCATTATTGGCTCAGAAATTCCCTATTTGTCCACCCTTATTCTAATTATTCCCTCTCGTTTTCAGCAAGCTGCCTAGCTGGGCCCGAGCAGTGGTTCCCAAGATTTTCTATGTGACTGAGAAGGCGTGGAACTATTATCCCTACACTGTCACAGGTAACCTGCCCACCTCTACCCACACTAGCGCACACAGGGACACATTCTCAAAAATTCAAAAATGTACACACCTTTTGGGTAATTAAAAATAACAAATACATTGTCCGTTACTAGACACACAGGTACATGAGGACAAAAGTATTGGGACATGGCGGTTTTTCAGGGTTTGGGCTAGACCCCCTTGCTTCCAGTGAAGGACAATCTTAATGCTTCAGCATACCAAGACATTTTAGACGTCATGCTTTCAACTTTGTGGACACAGTTTAGGGAAGAACCCTTTCTATTCCAGTATTATTGTGCCCCATAAGGTCCTTAAAGACATAGTGGGTTGAGGTTGGTGTTGAAGAACTTGACTGGCCCGCACACAGTCTTGACCTCAACCCCATCCAACACCTTTAGGATAAACTGGAACAGAGATTGCAAGCCAGATCTTTTTGTTCAACATCAGTGGCAGCCTTGTGGAAAGCCTTCAAAGTAGAGTGGAAGCTGTTGTAGTTGCAAAGGGGGGGGGGGTTTGAATGCACTGTCATTAAAGTCTCTGTAGGTGTAAAAGTCAGACATGCCAATACTTTTGTCCATGTTGTGTATGTGAAATACAATACATTCTTTTTAACACACCTATGTTGAAAGTTACCTATTACCATAAACAGCTTTTGTTTGTCCTATATTTAGTCTACTTCAACTATGTTAGATATTTCATTCCTAAGAATAATGACATGTTCATATTTCTTGCTGTTATATATAATACAACTACAATGTGATAGTTTCTGCATTTTTTCCATGTTGTTAATGAGAAATCTATGCAGGGTATGTTTAGCAGTTACTCCACACCACATGCCAAATGAAATAACATTGCAAAGGAATGCCATGAACCCTGATTCCCATTTCTTCACTGTTATGGATTTATGATCATGTTAATATGGTTCTTCCCCACCCCCTTCTCTCTCTCTCTCTGCCCCTCCTCCCTCTCGTTCTCTTTCTCACCTATGTTGAACCCATCTGTGGAACTCAGAGTACACGGTGAGTGTGTTCCTTTTATTCTGTGCTCTTGCTTATTCTTGAAACTTGAAGCTT
Source organism: Hemigrammopetersius urotaenia (assembly GCA_037974485.1). Taxonomy (NCBI): domain Eukaryota; kingdom Metazoa; phylum Chordata; class Actinopteri; order Characiformes; family Alestidae; genus Hemigrammopetersius; species Hemigrammopetersius urotaenia. The sequence continues at coordinate 7,590 of JBBPDC010005290.1, read as the reverse complement.
GTCATTGGGAGTCTGAGCCTTGAGTTAACTGGCTTTTATCTAGGAACCATATGTTGGTTAGCCAGTAAAATCAAGCACTATCAAGAGCTCATACATTTATCGCCGTTGCAGGCAGTACTTATGGTTCTATGCTTTTCTGCTTATCTGTACACTGATGTAATTAATCAGCCAGGAAGCGATTTTAAATCTTTTGTTTACAAATGGAGCTGTGGGGCTAATGTTGCTACCAAACACTAATTAAGTCAGTAGACATCTAACTAGCCCAAGTAATTTATGTAAAAATACACCACCAAATCTTCTCTCAACTGCCTGAAACCACCTCCAGATCTTTAATAAGGTTGCGCAGACTTGTGGATGTGATTTTATGACTGCTCTGTGAAAACCAGCCATGGTGTTGTCTGAAATTACTGCCTGTAGTTTGGAAAGTATACTGTGTCCTAAACCGCAAGTCTATGTAACAATAGTGAAAAGCTGAACTTGCGTTAAACCAGTTGGGAGATGTTTTTTGGACTATATTTTGGGTATGCATGAGAAAATGAGATCTTTTTTGCTAAATTGAACCAAAAGTCAATTTTTTTTTACAGTTTTTTGTTAAAATGCCAGATATATCTATCTGATAAACACTATTTAACTGAAAGTATTGGTGTGTGCTTACTTTTTGATCTTATAAAATACCTGGAAAATAATGGCATTTTTCACTGTCCTTGAATTGGTACCATAATCAGTGAATTCCCATTTGAGTCCTGCGCTCTTTGTTCTTCCTGTTGTCCAGCCTAGCATAGCTGGCCTTGGCTGTATGCTTCATGGCTTTGTTTAATGGTGTAGCAAGTTCCCCAGAGTTCACAGAGTTCATACTCAGTACTCACCGTTCTCAAGCTGAAGAGGAAGCTTTTCTCCCAGCAGTTAAGTGAGCTGTACCATCACGCTCTCCGGGGAGTGTGTACTTGTGTGCAAAATGATTTCTGTGAGCTTGGTTGTATTTTACAGTTGACTGGAAGACTGTTGCTTTCCTCTATTTATTTATTTTCTAGGTTACTAATATTTAACATCCATAAAAAGAGCAATATGCCTTTTTGGGCTCCTGAGCAAAACAGTTATAAGTTGAAAGACAGCTGGATATTTAAAATATAACATTAAATGTATCTATTCAGGGCTTTTTTCATTCTGATTGCAGACTGCAAGCCAGAGTAAAACAGTATGTACAATTATAAAAAACAGAAAGTATTACAGTAGGCCGAGGCAGAGACAGAGATGTATTTACCACTGTCTTACACATTTCTGATCACATTTCTGATAGACGTTCCAACTTCTAAGGCCTCCTGATGAATCCCAAAGTTCATCAGGAGGCCTTACTGGATGTAGACAACCATTAGTTAACTTTGGCACCTTGGAAACTCAGATTTTGGATGCTCATAAACCTTTGGTACTTTAAAAGTTGCTCTGCAGGATTTTTGGTGACATCATTGCTGCCTTTCTCTTAATCTAAATTGGTTTTTTTCCAGAACCTGCATAAAGAATCTATGAAATGGTGGTCATAGTAAGGGCTTATAGAGATAATTCTTCAGCTTAAACAGTGCAGGAGAAAGTCCAGCATGGGTAGAAATACCCTAAAAGTGAGGAGATATTCAAAAGCAAAAGATATAGGACTTGAGTGTAGACAGTGCTGGCAGTCTGTAAACACATCCTGGGACAAACTGATCAGGTAACATCTTACACTGCGAGGACAGTGAGTCAGTGAATTTAGTTCTACTAGGGAGCATCTGAGGAGCTTCCTGGCTTGCCCCAGTCCCAGTCGAACTGGCTTCTGTCCTCCGTCTCTATTATAAGTCTATCATCTGCCAGAAATGTGCACTGTTTCTCCACGCTGCCTGTCCAGGTCAGATCTGTGATCAACCTCAGCTCTGAGGGCCTGAAGTGACTGCTCTCCAAGGTCCTGAAGTGGGATAGTAGTGCTGTGGCATTGATCCGGAAAACATTGGTGGTGTTCCAAATACGCCTGGTGCAAGTTTAGCACTAGAGCTGGACAGTGGTGTTCATTTTTGTTGTACCACCAAAAAGGAGAGCGCGGTCCAGAAGATGTATAATTGGGAGACGGTTTTAAGCTGATGTGCACATTATTTCTCAGTTCTCTGACATCCGTCATGCTTATAGGGCAATTTGTCTTCTTAGTATTAGTGTAGCGCTGGACTAATGTTGCTAGCAAACACTAAAACCAACAGTCATCCAAAATAGTCCACCCAAATTGTTTCCAAAAAAGTACATCACCAAAATCCATATCTCCATTAGGGCAGAATTGCTTTAGTAGTTCTAATAGGTTCTCTGATTTATGACTGCTTTGTAAATACCAGCCCTGGTGGTCTCAAATGGCTGCCTGGAGTGATGTTTTGTTTATTTTTACAGCTCAGCATTAAGCCATAAAACACACTGACATGTCTGCTCCACTTTAATGAAGAGCTTGATGTGGTCGGAGTAGGTTGAGGGAAATTTTGATTATGTACTTGATGATGTGAGCTATTTGGGTGGCTGTTGAGTTCTAGTGTTTGCCGGCAATCTTAACCCCGTTGCTGCAGATCTAAATCAAAGTAACAACATTGGGACAATAAAAATGTCTTCGCAAATTGACTACATTTGGGATAAGCAAAACAAAATGACATTTAATGTTTTGTCCAATTGTTTCTTTAATATCCAAACCTGACTACGCCTCATATAAAATATATGCAACGTACAAACACACACACATGCAATATTTCATATAAAATATACAATTTTGCCAAAGCAGTTTCGTTTATGTAAATCAGGCCATTAAAGACTGAGCAAGCTTTCCAGTGCATCATCTACATATCAATAATAAAATCACAGATAATGTAATAAAGTCTTTGTCCTGTTTTTCCAACTTCCAATTGCCTTTAATAGTTCATATTAAAGTGTGATGTGTCCATTAGACCTGAACACACCACACCACAGCACACGGTGTGAATTGTTCTCTGCATTTTGCCTGGAGAGCAGTGTGTGGGGACAGTACCTTGCTCAAGGGTACCTTAGTGGTGCCACTAGCAGTCCTGTGATTTGAACCCATGACTTTTTGATCGCAAGGGTAACTCCCTAACTACTAGGACCCAAGCCGCCCTCCACACCTTGGACACATCATATGTGAAAAAGTAACCTGCTCTGGTTCTCTCTGCAGGACTTTGATTGCATAAGAGTCTGAGATCTTTAACTTTTTAGAAGCCTTCAGATACGGCTGGCACCAGCGGCTGGATATGGACATTTCTAAGTCTGACTAAATGCAGAATAAGTGTAATCTTGCTGTGATGAGGTAATAGCATAAGCATAATCAGCATTAAGATTTGGCTTGAGTGGAGAAGAGCTTCATTGAGTCTAATGGAGGGTGAAGAAGGCACGAAGAGCATATCAAGCTCAAATGGACGATACAAATTATTTTCATGAAAAATTCAGTGAAATGTGAGTGGACATGCTTTGGGGATTTTAAATATTTAATGTGTGAGATTTCTAGTTTGGCAAAAAAAAAATTGTTTTAGTCTAGTATTATTGTTCTCTAATGGCAAAAAATATTCCACACTTCACACCTGCGCTGAACAGGTCTGTAGATACCTTTTAATCTGTGGTGATACCATTACTTGCTTCAGCACCATGGGATCTGTGTCTTAAAATACTAGCTTGATTGCTCAGTTTAATCTCTCAAAACCCAAGTGATTTGGTAATAACATTGAAATCATTGTCTAAGTTATAGGAAAAACAGGTTAAGGTATAGAAGGAAAATGTGTTTTTCCATGTTAAATGAATGAAGCCTGTTTTAAAGGATTCCTAGTTTAGTCTTTAAAAAATTTAACTGTTTTGTAATCTTTGAAAGATTCTGCGTGGTGTTAGTGTAGTCAAGTCCATTTATATTATTTGATTATGCTTCTAATCAAAGAGTAGAGCTCTGATTATGCGATTAGTCGGCAGAAGAATTGTTAGGTTACCTGATTACTAATATAATTGATAGTGGCAGCCGTAATAGTGATGAAGGCTTTCAAATCAATGTGATATACAGTCCCACCGCTATCTCGGCCTGCCAGCTCTCTCTCTCTCCCTCTCTCTCTCCCTCTCTCTCTTTCTTTCTCTCTCTCTCTCTCTCTCTCTCTCTCGCCTTCCTTCAGTCTCAGCAGCCTTCATAGCATTGGTGGGTGGAGAGAGTAATAAATTACTGTACATTAATTACCACCGTGATCCTTTTCTTTCCCCTTTTCTCGGCAGTCTTCCCCTCGTCTTGTACTTTAATGCTGTCACTGATCTCTTCCCTTTAGCACTTTTGCCGCACCCCATCCGTCTTTCCGAGTGTTACATAATCCTTTCCCTATTGATCTCCATAGTGATTGCTGGAGCTGGAGTTAATCTAATCAGGGTGCGGTGTGTCGGGTCTCCAGGGGACTCCAGCAGCCTAGGGCCGTGCACAGGCGAGGTGGGGGAGGGTGGGGAGTGAATGTAGAGAGACCTGCGGGGCCGTAAATCCAACCGGCTGGAAAATAGCTCATCATTACAGCTGACTGCCACACACCAGGCAGATAAAATGCAGCCTTCGTGAAACGTGGTGGCTCACCCTGAGAACATAGCAGTGGGGTCTGTTAAACAGCACCCCAGCCGAACTTTACTGGCCCCGAACCCTTCTGTAACGAGCCCTGGGTGGACTTGGGTCGTGCTTTTATATCTGGAATTGAGTCTTGAGTCATTCCTCATAAGCGGTCTGAAAATATGTTGTTGTTTTTCCTCATTTCCTCAGCATGCCTTCTAGCGGTGCCATATGCTATTGATACGGCCACTGAATCTCAACCATCTGGTCCAAATTTGTCCTTAGACCTTTCAAACTCTGTTGCTGTTGCACAGCCTGACCAATCAGGAGAGCTTATTCAAGGGCATGGCAGAGTAATGTTTCCACCAGAGCACATTTCTAAATCTTTGTTTATCTAAATCCGACACCAGAAGTGAAGTGAATGTGTATACGTTCTGAATTTCATAAAAGGATTGTTGTTATAACATTAGCCATTTGTTTCTGCACCTAATATAGTAGTTCTGCAAATGACTTCAAGTAATGTGATATGTTTTTGCCATGTTGCCCATTCTTAGGCTCAAGCGTGATAATTGTAAGACTACTTTGTCACATCTGTTTGTAAATGTGCCACATAAATCAAAAAGAATTGAGGTTTGACAATACACATGTAGAACTAACTGCTTCTTGCTGAGTCCAGGCAGTCTGTTGAGGAGACTTTGCCATTGTCTATAGATAACAGAATGTTCTGTGAGTGTCTGCTCTCCATGGACGGTTCAAACAAGTTTGATGCTGTTCCAAGTTTCTGTTACTTTGGTTGACATTTACATAATAAGTGGTTCTATTGTCACTGTATCAAAAACTGAATCGCATTTCATAAATTAAGTGGCGAACCGGCCCTGCGTTCTCCATCCATCATCATACCAGTGTTGACACCTGTCTTTTGTAGGATAGATTCTGAAAAGGGGAGAACATTTCGGAGCAGTGAGAATGGAGAGAGCATCCTACAACAGCGTGAAAAGGGGAGATAATTGTGGAACAGTGTTTTGCTGCCTTGCCCTTGCACTCAAAGTTCAATCAAATTCAGCTTTGACTCAGTTTGCGTTGACCTTTCCAAAGCACACCCAATGAAACGAATTGTTGAGTGAGACGTGGTGAGGTTAAGGCGGTGATTCACCACTTTCTTCTAAATAGGTCTTTATCTTTCGACCAAAGCCAAAGTCTTTTTTTGTTGTTGTCTTTTAAACCGACTGCCTGTACTGAACAAGCAGCAGTTACTTGTACGTATGTATTGTCAAACTACAGTTATATTTTATTCATGTGATACTTTGTACAGTCAAACATGACGAAGCGGCCTTGCGATAATCATTGTTGAGCCTAAGAATGGGCTGTATGGCAGAAACATAACATCACACTGATCATTTTATATAGTAACAATATCAGGAAATACATAATGAGCACACATTTCAACTTCACTGCTGGTTCAGATATTGGATTTAGATCACCAAAAGGAAATGTGCTCTGGTGGAAATCTGCAGTGTGCATGTTTTTATGACGTAACTCTTCTCAAACCCAGCATTGGCAATGAGCGGTGAGCCAAGCACAAAGATCTAAGAGTCTCCGTAGCGAATTCTGTCCAGTAGCGGTTTTATGAACTGTTACATTGTCCAGTGAACGAAATCAGGTCGATTGTTGTGCTTTGACTCCTTTTAATGACCTCATCTTTGTTTTTTTGTTTTTTACAGTGCTCTTTCTTGCCAAAGTTCTCCATCCACATAGAGACCAAATATGAGGACAACAATGGCAGCAATGACAATGTGAGTAAGTACCAGTGGTGTGTTTGTATGCGTATTTTCATGCATAAGAGAGAACGATAAGAAAGAATGAGGGAAATTCCTTTGTCATAAACATGCTCAATGCAACAAGAGAAATAAAGAGAAAAAAATAGTAGTAATAGTGCAAATGGAATAACAAAATAACTCTAACAAAGTAACAAATAATTATAACAGATATAATAAAATAACAGATTATTAGTTCAAGTGATAGTAAAACCTAATGTTTGTGTTTATATGTTGTTTGTAGCCTACATTCGACACCTGTACCTAGCCGGGGGGGGGGGGGGACAGTGTAGTTAATGCTTTTTTGGCTCTTGAACTATTACTATTTACTGAGCTGCTGAATACATTTAACCTCAAGAGGGTTTGGGCTCTGTCCCTTGTTTGATATTACTTTAATGAAAACCAAATGAAACCCCTATAAGAAGCTCTGAAATATGAAGTACACAGCCTGAAGGGCACAGCCTTCTGCTCATAACATTTCCCTTTTGCTTTATTTGAATATTCGGACGTTTTTGCTCCTTCGCAGTCACTGTGGAAATGATCACAGACAGGAGATCTGAGTGGAAGTGTAACAGAGGCCCAGAATTCTTTATCATTCTAGTCTCTGAGCTGTTTTGGCAGAAGTGCTCTGTCTTAAAGTTCCGGCCTGCTTACGGTCTACTGCTATGGAGGGTGTTGAGCTGAGCTGTCTATGCTGAGTTTATTGGCATCTCAGCCATAGAATTCCTGGTGTCACCTCATCTACTGGCACTGGGACACGCCTCATTAGTCCTCATCAAATATACAAACAAGAACAAATGGTGCACAATATATATTTTTACAGCAGTCACAATCTTAACATAATCAAAGGACTTTGTCATTACATTTCTCACTTCTAACCACTTCTACTCAGTCTGTTTTAAGCAATTGTTTAGATTGTTTGTTATTTTTAGTTGTTTTTTAATTGGTTTTGTAATTTGTTTACTACTATATAAGTGTCACTTGTACAGTGGCACTGACAAAAAGAGCTGCATTGGGAGTGACGAGGATGGACAGGATCAGATCTTTTGAACCTTTTGGAGGATAGGCGAGATTGAGCTTGTTTGAGCTTGTGCTGAGAAGAGACTGAGTGTGTTGGGAGGAGGATGCAGAGGAGAGACTGAGTGTGTTGGGAGGAGGATGCTGAGGAGAGATTGAGTGTGTTGGGAGGAGGATGCTGAGGAGAGA
>JBBPDC010005280.1:0-13863 GCA_037974485.1 Hemigrammopetersius urotaenia | reverse complement strand
GATGCCTGTTTGCTTGTCCCGACCTTGCACCCCAAGAGGCAAATCAGAGTGGGAGCCTAGCAGCCCCCATTCTGACACAGATAACTTTCTTTCATTTTTACCATTAAAAAGAAATGTGCGTGGAGGATAGAAGAAGCAGTCACACACAGCTCCAGCTGCTAGAAAAAAAATAATATTGGACCTTTCAATTTCTGTGAAAAAATGAGTCAGCATTTTGAACATTTTAAATGGAATTGTAGAAAGCTGCCTTAGCTTCCAAACATTAAACAAAGAAATATAAAGAGTGCTCTTATTCTTTCCTGTCACATCCTATTATTTTGTGCAACACACAGAAGAGCTGTTGTCAATCAGGACTTAATGAATAATCAATGATTCCTCTATCTCAGAAATGTAAACATGAAAATCTTACAGTGTACATTCAAAAGACCCCTATTGCGTATATTAAATGTTATTTTTTTCCTTTAAACTCCACTTATGTTTTATGTACCAAAAAGGCCAAAATGTAAGTGTAAGTGACCTGTTTTGGCATTTACATTGGCGGTATTTGGCTGACGTTCTTATCCAGAGCGACGTACATCAGTGCTCAAGTCCACAACTGTTTCTTAAACCTGTAAACAGCTTAAATCCACGTCAGCAATTTAACCGAGATACTGCACCTTCGGTGCACCTATACAACGTCTGTCAAATAATACCTACCCAACACCTACCAAACAATACCAGAACATCATAAGCCATGGAGAAGTTTTTTTTAAGAATACTAGAGGTCGTTAGTTGCCGAGGTGCTCTTTGAAGAGGTGGGCCTTCAGGCGACGCTTGAAGACAGCGAAGGACAGAGATGGGGACTTGAGTCTGAGACTCGGACTTGAGTCGCACAAATAAAGACTTGAGACTTGACTTGGACTTGGTACAAATTACTTGTGAACATCTCTGGCGAAGGACTCTGCAGATCTGATTGGAAGAGGGAGTTCATTCCACCACTGGGGAACCAAAACTGAGATGAGTCTTGACGCATGTTTCTCTCTTCTCTTGAGCAGTGGAGGCTCGAGACGAGCCGTGCTTGAAGCTCTGAGAGGACGAGAACTGACACGTTGTTTGAGCAATGTTGTTATGTATGGGGGTGCAAGTCCAATTTTGGCCTTGAAAGCAAGTGTTAAGGATTTGAACTTAACACGTGCAGCCACAGGGAGCCAGTGGAGATTCCTTAGTAAAGGTGTGGTGTTAGTGAACTTAGGAACGTTGAACACGAACCTGGCAGCTGCATTCTGAATCAGCTGAAGCGGTTTGATTACTTTCTGTGGAAGTCCGGCCAGTAAGCCATGACTGGCCTGATATTGTGCCTTGTTTAAAAACCAGTAACATTCCCTAAAACTTCAGAATGAATCGGTAGGGCTTAACTGCTAAACCCAGACTATGCCAGTATATGTAAATGTATTTATTTTTGTAACAGTATTACACGTATCTTGAGCATCATTGTCTATTTTATCAGCTCTGCTTATTAAACAAGTGCAGTTTGTAGACTTTCTGGAAAATTAGTGCACTCCCTTCAGAGAGAATATCAAGCACAGCAGGACTGCTGAAGTCATAAAAAGGTTGAGAATTTTCTTCCAACAAAAATGTCCAGCCAAGAGTGTCTTGTGGCCCAAAGAGACTGTCTAGTAAACTTGGCAGCAATTCAGGTTTGGCAGGTAATGAATAGCATGTAATTAGTTTAGCTGCAATCTCATTATTCTCCTTCTTGACTACAAAGCAGACTTTTAAGCCTTCAAAAGCATAGGGCACAGTTTCAGTGACCAGGAAAAAGGGTTGTTTTTTTTTTAATGGCAGTGGGAATTGAAGCTCAAACAAGCAAGTTAATGGAAATGTCAATCAACTTTGATTTTTTGGGGTAATTTACAGATGAATGGCTTACAAACTACTAAACTAAGGTCATTTGTATTGATACAGCAGCAAACAAGATATAACTAAAGATTACTGTTCAAACATCTTTAGTGCAAACACAGTTTAAGGCTGAATTGACAAAGATTGAATCTGTAGACTGAATGGACATTAAATTTACATTAGATGAGACTCATAAGTATTTAAATGAGAGTTTAGAAAAATGTCCAAAATGTCAGTTGTAGGACAACATTTTGTAGCTGCCTATATTATTATAAAAACATTAAATAATTTATTAACTATTACAGACATGCATGAACACACCACAGCACACAGTATGAACAATATAAAATTCTTTCTCCGCATTCAACGCACTCACCAAGTGAAGCAGGGGGCGGTGAGTGATGATGGTGATGACACGAGCAGGTCAGTGATAACACTAGCAGTTGGGATTCAAACCAATAACCTTCTGACGGTTGATTCTGAACACCCTAACCACAAGCTGCTCTATGCAGAAATATAAAAGGGCAAGAATGCTCTTTTTTCTTTCCTGTTTCATCAATGTATTTTAAAAATAAACTGTTGGAAAAGAAAATAATTAACAATTTCAATGTCTGAGCATAAAGTGTAGCATAAATGCAGCAGTATAGAGCTACACGAGCAGCATTGCTAGCAGCCTTTTGCAGCCTTAGATCTCAAAATGTATGCACAACTCCAGTCCACCACTCAGTACACAGTGAAACGAAACAATATTCCTCCAACACCATCGTGTATAAAAATATACATATATTGTGATCTGAGGCCCGGGGAACGGCCACTGGCCAGGGTCTGGAAAGCCTAAACACACACCCAGAAACACACCAAGACTCTGAAGCTGGTGAACAGCAGAGCATTTATTTAAAGAACAGACATATCAGTGTCAAAAAAACAGAATCACCACCACTTAGGGCTGAACTACACCACAGACTCTCCATTCTACCTACTCTTCTGTTTTAGAACCCAACTAATAATTGTTTGCAGAAACCCTGCAAATTTCTGGGTTTTTAAAAAAAATGTAAATTCAGCTAAATTACCATAAAAACATGTCACATAATTTTTACTGTATTTATTTCTGTAAGTTAATTTATTACTGTACCCTGCTCATACCAAAGAAGGCGCACTTGCCTGAATTACAGTACAGTATATATACGGGTAACATCTGTATTTTTTAAAATGAAATTAAATTGTTTAGAGAGCATATATGTGGGAGCATATTTGGGGGCATATGTATGGTTTAGATTATAAAAATAGACACTTGTAGGCATTTTACCAGATCACAAATTCGTAGTTCACTATTCGCTGGTGACAAAAATGACACCCAGCTTTATATGTCTATTTCACTTCATTTCAAGAATAATGAACAATAAATAATTATATTTAATTAGATAAGACTGAAAAATTACCATATACTTTTAGTCTGTAAAAATGAAAACAGCAAGCTCAGAAGTTTCTGTTACTGTTGTAGGAGTTTTTTTTTGTCCACACATGAATGTTAATTGGAGATGAAGTGTTTTTAAGTGGCTAATGTAAGTACAGTGTTCTCTCATTACACAGGAGCTAAAATCTTTTCTTACGTCATTTTATTTCTATAGTTATAGTAACTCCGTTTAACTGTATAGCTATATAGCTTATTGCTACATAAACTTTGTCTTTATAGTTTACACAGTGATTGGCTCCATCTCATTTTGAGTTAATGACTTTTTTTTTAAAAAAAAGAAAAAAAAAAGAGATTCTAACAGAAGGTCTCAGTTTTTATCACATAACCTCACAGTTCCCATCAAAACCATGAAGCCTGCACAGAGGGGCTGAGTGAAGGTGGTGTGGACTGTGTGGAGGAGGGCCATCTTTTTAGAGACGCTGTAGAAGGACAGAATTCCTGCATTATAATCCACATACACTCCTATTCTGGAGGATGGTGGTCCTGAGATCCTACTTTTAATGCTATTGTGATAGAAAGAGAGACAAGGAAAACACCTCAGACTCCAGGACTGATCATTGTGTCCAAATTCACACTCACGATGTGATCCTTTCCTGACGATCCCTTTATATGAGACTGTTATATGCACTATCGGAAACCCAAATGGGCAATCCTCATCGTCGTCACTAACCATCACCTCCCAGTAACAGCGTCCACGCAAACTCTCCTTACACAACACCTGATAGCCGCAGTCAAATCTCTCTGGATGATCAGGGTAACTCTGGTCTGTCTGACTCGTCTTCACCACTCTGTTGTTCTCAGACAGAACGAGGCGATGAGACACTGTGTTGGGATCAAGAGTCAGTGGACAGAAATCTAAAAAAAAAAAAAAAAAAAAGTATTTTATTTCTGAAATATTTACACAGAACCACCAAACACACTATTTCCGGGCTTATGAGCTGAATATCCCAAACCATTATGCCAAATACCAAAAGACACACACATTTCCCGAAGCCAGAAACACTAAACAATGTTTTTTTAAAAGAGGAATCAGATTTGGTTAACTCTTAGAGAAAAATGCAACACTTAAATCCTTTTAGTTTTCAATGCCTGCACCATGTGCTCAGTTAGAAAGCACTTGCAGGCAATATGGTTCCCTAAAGTCAGCACAGCTTGAAACCAATTAGCACACAATTATCCAAAAGGAAACGCAGTCAGTCCGAATTGTTCACACACCAGTCAGAATCTATACTTTTTAAATAAAAGGGCCATGTGTCCGTTCACTTGTAATGGAAAAATGGATCTACAAAAGACCTGGAGGAAGAGGAAAAGGAAGGGCAAGGGCGAGGGCACAAGTGGTTTCTGATCAGATTTGTGCAACTCTAGCTGACCATGAGTTGTCCATGAGGGATGCTGGGCAAAGAGTACAGCTGAATTGGAACCGCTTCACTGTAGCCTCTATAAGCTGGACCTCCTGAGAGGAAAATAGGTGGGTCATTTACATACTGCTCTCTGGTAAAACACTGGAGTGCAGTATTCTGTTCTCTTACAGTACAAACATGTACTGTAGCAGTTTGCTCTATTGTATGCATTGCATTGTATTACTGGCCATTGGCAATATGGTTATAGCCAACAATCTGATCTCAACGATTGCCAGCATTCTTCGGAGGAACAGATGGAGGATGAAACAGACCTATCGTGTTTCTTTCAAAAAGAACTCGGATAGTCAAAGACCAACGCATGGAATATGCGCCAGTATGTTTTTTTGCACCATATTTGAGTATATTTATGTATTACAGCAGCCTATATACTGTAGTACAGACCATATTGTGACCTGAGATATCGTTTATGCCAACTAGACCAGAGGGAGGGGGCCAGTACAGCCACAGCAGCCATGCTACGTTGTCATTTGGGACAATGTCAGTTTCAACAGGACTGCTGTAGTTCGTGACTGGTTCACGAACAACCCAAGATTCAGCATATTGCCAGCAGATTGTTCGGCGGTGGAAGGTCTACGACTGGGACCCCTACGTCTGTATTCACCTCCTCCAGGCTATGGAGGAGGCCTGTTCAGACATTACAGGGGTTTCTCTTCCCCTGCTGCCTGGCTAGAGCTCATATAGCCTGTGATGTTGAGGAGATGGCGTGACCTAGACCAGAGAAGTGATGCTGATTCAGGATGAATGTGTTATTTTGTTACAGTAATTTTTTTTGATGACATACAGTAACCCATTTATACAGCAGTCACGATTTCAGCAGTCCCCTCACTCATATCAGCAGTCGCGTTTTCAGTCAAATGCAGATTTTTCCTCGGTACCGAACTAATAACTCCCCGCACATGCGCAAAAAAGGCAGATACCCCATGCATTTGTTTTGCTTTTGCGACGTCCGAGCCTCATCCGCCACGCACCCTCGTCCTTGTGCTAGGTTGCTAACCACCGCGGCCTAACATGAACCCTGCATGAGGACGAGAGGGCATGCCGGATACGGCCCAGACGTCACAGCTTTTCTCGTGGCAATATAAAAATGGCCGTATATTTGTGCTAAATTAGACAAAAATATAACTTAATAATTTTGTAACATAAATATTAACATAAATTCAGCTACATTTCCATATAGAAATAACAATAAAAGTTTTGGTACTGTGAAGAGAAATGCAAAGAAAGTGCATCTTGGGACGGTGAAATATCGCCGTACTTTTGAAAATAGGGAGTTTTTCACTACACGCAGGTGCTCTTGGAACGTAACCCCCAAGAAAACTGTATTGCTAATTTTATGTACTACATTCTATGTTCTTTATCTGTTGCACATTTTATGGTTACATTGTCACTCCGATTCGATTTATGACTACAGTACATCAAGGAATTCAATTACGAAAATGTATAGGTGTCGTTTATATTGTGTGTGTCATGTAAGCTATTATTCATTGCAGTAACAGGTTTGTGAGGTATTTATTTTGAATTGATCTCACTAGTGCATAATGCCTGTTTTGTAGTGTCTATGTATTTGATGCCTTTTGTGTGATTACTGAAGGCAGAGTTTGGTTTAGATGTAGGATTACATGGTTTTGAGTAGTGAGTTTGTTTTTGACCAGTGGAAGTTTCAGTAGTTAAGGATTTCTGTTTAGAATTTTGTGAAATTGAGACCTAATTTAAAGAAATGTGTTTTAGCATTCAAGAAAAAAACCTAACCCTGCAGTTAAAGTTGAGGGGGACTGCTTGAACGATGAGCTGTAATCTTAAATTTAGATTTTAGCAAATTAAACTTTAAATTCAGACACATTCATACATCTGGCACTGAATATATGTCACAGTTATATTAAAGACAGCAACACGTGTGTGTGTGTGTGTGTGTGTGTGTGTGTGTGTGTGTGTGTGTGTGTGTTATGCTTACAGTGCAGGAAGTCCTCTCTGGTCTTTGGCTCTGAGAATACAATTTGAGCTGTTGCAGCTGTGGAGACAAACACAACAGATTAGAATAGACAGGACCAGTTCAATGAACATCACATGAACATCAATGAACTGTGTGTTAAAGTATTTTCACAGTAGCAGTCTGAGGAGTTTCAGTTATTTCTGGTCTGTATAAATCATTGATAGTCTGTGAGACTGTCATGTTTATCTTAATGAAACTATCATTTTTGTGATGCATATATTAGGTATACATGAGTTATGATTTTCAAATTCAAATATTCATTAAATTACAATAAATCATTTTTGCCTTGACTTAAGCAGTCACTGAGAAGCACCAAACAGCAGTTAGCTAGCTGTATATAACTGATAATGCTGAAACAGACAAAAGAGTAACAACTGATACATATGTTCTGCCTTAAATTTTCACTGCTGGCAGACATTCACATGAAGAGGCTGAGAGTGCCCTCAGTTATTCATTTAGCTCAGGTGGAGACAAACAGAGACACCAGTTTAGATGGCTCCTATATGATATGAACGGCTGTAAATCTTTGCAAATTTCTTATGAAACTCCTGAGATAAAAACTCTGAGCTTTTCGTTTGCCTATCAAAGTTAATTCACTCGCGATGAACTCTAATCTCTAAGTTAGCAACAGGATATATACTTGGCTCACCATTCTGTAAACCAGTTAGACAGACCCTGAAAACATGTTGACGAACAAAGATTTTAAAATCTGTATCATCTTCTGTTTAAGTAAACAGAAACCCACTCAGACTCTTCTGTCTTCTTACCTCCTCTGTGTTACAGCACCATCCACCTACAACAATCTGACTGTACAAAATCCAGAAAAACTCAAGAAACTACCAGAACAGAATGTGTCTACAGTAATTAGGGTTATGAAACAGAGAACATTCATTTCCTCAGATAGGGTGTGGATGACCAAAAAGAAGCCAGAGTGCTATGGAAGAATGATACTCATCATCAGTGACACTGTGTGAAAGGGAAAGACTGCAGGGTTTTTTAGGAGACCAGGCCCCAGTGGTACTACCATGTACAAACACACAAAATAATACAAATAATGTTAAATGTTTACAAATATAAACATTTAAAGTAACTACCAAGAGAGAGATAGAGAGAGAGAGTGTGGAGGGAGAGAGAGAGAGAGAGAGAGAGAGAGAGAGAGAGTGTGGAGGGAGAGAGAGAGAGTGTGTGGAGGGAGAGAGAGAGAGTGTGTGGAGGGAGAGAGAGAGTGTGTGTGGAGGGAGAGAGAGAGTGTGTGTGGAGGGAGAGAGAGAGTGTGTGTGTAGGGAGAGAGAGAGTGTGTGTGGAGGGAGAGAGAGAGAGAGAGAGGAGGGAGAGAGAGAGTGTGTGTGGAGGGAGAGAGAGAGTGTGTGTGGAGGGAGAGAGAGAGAGAGAGAGGAGGGAGAGAGAGAGTGTGCGTGATATTTTTTCTTAGCCGTCATTCTATTAGAGAGTGAATCAAATGCTGGACGCAGGTCTGAACTGCACTCTGCAGTGAGTTTGTAAAGGATTGGTGGGCGTGTAGAGAGGTAGAGAGGAACAGAGGAGCAAAAGAATATTCTATCATTTCTGTGGAATCCGGAGGAAAAAATTCTGTCTCACTTTCAGTCTTTCTGTGTTAAAGATTTCTATTCCTACAGCAGGGCGCCTCCTCTTACCTCGTGAAAACTCCTCTCTGCAGAACTTCTCCAGTCGCCCTTTCAGCTCAGAGACAGATTTCCTCACTCCATCAAAGGAGAGCTGGTCATCATGATGGAAGATGATGTTTGATGAGTCCTCAGAGGAGACACGGAGAGACTGGAAACTCTACAGAGAGGGAAAAAACAGTGGAGAAAGATAAAGGTGTACAAAAAGAAAGAAAGAGCTCAGAGCTGATTTGACTAAAGACAAACTTTCTGATTACAGAGAGGTTTATTTATTGTTGCCTTTTGGTGGAGTTTTAGGAGCTTCATGAGAAGCAGGTTACTCTGTAGATCAGTGAAGGTCACCTGGAGGAATTGGATTTGTTTTGTATCTGAACATTGCTACTAGGCATGCAGTACCAACATACTGATGATCCTTGTATAAATGCAGAAAGACATAAATATCAAATCTCTGCTCAATGCTCACCTCAAGAGTCTCCACAGACTGTTCCATCTCCTGCAGCTTCTTCTGTTTCTCCTGGATCTTCTGCTGGACTTTTCTCTGCAGCTCCTTCAGCTGATTCTATCAGAAAACAACATTTTTCAATTTCAATTTAAGTTTTGGGTTAAGGTTAAGATTTGGGTGAAATTGAAAGATAAGCTTTATTTTTAAAAATGTAATAGCATTTTAAAGATATTCATCAAATGTTAGTTAAAGTCAGTGTTCGTATCTACAGTGGACAATCGAAGTAAAAAGTAAACCAGCTTTTCTGTAAATTGTTGGTTATAGTTAAAGTGCTATAATTCAGCATTATTCTACACAGTGCCCACAACGTCATGTGAAACTTCAAAGCAGAAAGACGAGTTAAATATTCTGTTCTAAACGGTTCACTGTACACTTGATTCATCTCAACACTTTTAAGTTGTTCTTTAAAATCAGTACCTTCAGTTTAAGAACTAAAATCAGTGAAAACAACTCGTTTTAACTTGCTATTCCAATTATCACAAACTGACTTTATGTACATAATAGGGTTGTAACGGTACATGTATTCATACCGAATACATGGGTACATGGGTCACAGTTCGGTACATGTCTTTCGGAGAATACACGGTACGCCGGAGAAGACGTGATTGAAGTAATACGGAATCACAGAGGGACCAAAAAGCGCAAGTAAATCATAAACCTGGGTTGTAGTGTGGTGCAATAGTGCCACCAACTGGCGTAACACTTCTGCTGCCTTACACATACATGAAAATATAAGCGAGTGTGTGTTTAGTGGTTAATACACTGCTGTTTATTTAAAATACATTAAAACAAACCTTCTTTAGAACTGTTTGTTGCTTAACTTTGCTGTATTGTGAACCGTACCGAACCATGACCCTAAAACCGAGGTACGTACCAAACCGTGACATCTGTGTACCGTTACACCCCTAGAAGATTTCTGTTCTCACCTGCTTATCGTTTTTTTCTGCTGCAGCTGAAACGGTATCGTGGCCTTTGTGTTGGTCTACCATACACAAACAGCAGATGCAGCTTTGGTCAGTACGACAGTAGATCTTCATCACTTCATTGTGCTGAGAGCAGATCTTCTCTTCTAGTTGTGTGGAGGCTTTGACCAGCATGTGCTTTTTCAAAACAGGAACTACAAAGTGAGGTTTAAGATGAGCTTCACAAAAGGAGGCCAGACACGTCAGACAGGACTTGGTGGCTTTGTTTTTCCTCCCAGAGCAGAAATCACACTCCACATCTCCAGGGCCAGAGGAACGACGAGCAGGACAAGCAGCTTGGAGTTCTGTCTTCATCAGTTTCTCTACCACTTCAGCCAGCATGTTGTTTCTGCGTAGAACAGGCCTTGGAGTGAAGGTCTCTCTGCACTGCGGGCAGCTGTGGACCCCCTTCTGGTTGTCCTGATCCCAGAAGCCGTTAATACACTCCATACAGAAACTGTGTCCACAGGGAATAGCCACTGGATCCCTCAGCAGATCCAGACAGACTGGACAGCTGAACCGGTCGTGATCTACTGAAATACTGGCCTCTGCCATTTTCCTGCACTTATAGACGGAGAGGGATCAGTTTCGTTTCCTCTGAACTGAGCAGGACGGACTTCTGGTTTTTCGTTACCGGTTCGTTTTTATTGGTTAAAGAGTGACAGCGGGTGGAGAAAGAGAGAAAGAGGATTGGAAGGAAGAAAAAGTGCAAAGAATGGATTGGAATAAAAGGTTATGGATCATAGCCATTTACAGTTATAGATAAAACTGATCTTTTTCTGGGACAGAGGGGTTGTAAGGATTTTTCCTCAGCCACAACCACATGTGTTTCTTGTAACCCTGTAACCAGAGTTAGGACTTTTACTCAAACGGCTCAGTGTGAATACAGTCGCTCCAAACTGGAAATAATAGAATTCTTTGAAATGGTTTACATTTAAAGACATGCAGCTGAAACTACCTTAACTCTTACTGAATAAAACATATGTTTGTAGCTGAGCAAGTGAAAAATGTTTGAGATGCCACTTGATTGCTGAGTGGTTGGAAAACCAACACCACTCTGTTCCGCACTGCTTTATTTTATCCGCAAATATAATCCTAGTTAGCTGGAATAAAAATTTTGTAGTGGATGAAATGGACTTATACTGTAAGAGTCATGTTTCCTCCCTACACTCAAGGTAAACCCTTTTCTCTTCTGTGGTTCCCTGCTGGTGGAATGAGGAGCTCTTGTATTAAACTTAGTTTAAAATTAAATTAAAGTATTTTAGAAGCATGTCTGGGGACATATTTAGGGCTTACGTGATAATAATAGGCATTTTAAGCATTTTTGTATCACATGACAAATTCAGTTTTTCACCATTCCCGAGTTTTTTTTATATTATTACAATAATTATTATTATAATAGTTGTTGTTGTTGTTATGTTTATTTTTTTGTGAACAAAAAGGTAAATGCCTATAAAACCAAATGTATACAACATATGAGAGCAAGAACAGAAATGTGGCTCATTGTAGTCATTATGGAGGCTGTAGGAGATCAGTTTCCAGTGTTTAACATGGATATTATATACAGCAGAGGTCCCCAACCACCAGACCGTGGTGGTTGTCCGTGAGTCATTTGGTGATGGGCTACACAGAAAGAGAGAATAAAATATTTTATTGATCATCAGAGTCTGAAAGCTCTTTTGTATCTATACGAAAAAATATTGTTTTACATGAAACTGGTGCAAAAAAGGTTGAGGGCCTATGACCTTGAGAATTAAAGGATATGTCAGCTGGAGGGAATGTCTGAGCCTCCCTTATTCAGGCAGTATTCTGAGGAAAGAAAGCCCCCAGTTATGTCTGAATCAAGCAGTCACAAATGAAAATGTATTGATACAAAATACTGTCTTCTAAACCACTAATTATGCAGCTGAACAGCTGCTTTTAGTTTTGTATGCATCCAAGAAACATGATAGCTATTTCTAACCTGTTCTGCTGTTTTATTACAATACACAGTAATATGGTCGGTGTCTGTTATCATGGTTTGTTGCTGCTGCAAATACTAACACATCACACAGAACAAGAGCTGGCTCTCTACGGAGTCTGAGGTTTAGAAAACAGCATCCTTGTGTAAAGCATTGCATGTCAAAAGGGCTTACATTTTGATGGAGGTAAGGCCCTGATTAGACTGAATGCAAACTCAACACAAATATGCGCTGATACATTGAATTTGTAATGCATCAACACCCAGCTGATGCTTTGCAAATGCACAACACTTCTGTACAAACTCACAGTGCATTATTGTGTTACTGTGGTACTTCAAATGCTCAGTACTCAAGGGAGAAATAGAGGGAGCATCAGTGTGTCTTTAGAAGTTATTCCAAAGGCCACAACAACTATGTTGAGAGTAGAACAGTATGGTCTTCTTCTGCTGGAATGAAGAGGTGATATCATACACATTTATATGAGTGAACTGGTTCAGACCTATCAGACTCAACAAACTGTTGGTCTGTTACAAGTGCTGACAGGGCAAAAGCTTGCTGGCAGTTTGAGACAGCTATCACGCTAACACCCCTTGCTGCAGGGCGCAATATGCAGCCTGTGCTGAATTATGAACCACATTGTGACACTTTTAATGCAATTATGCATTAAACCATGTTTGCAAGCTCAGTGTTTGCGTTCACGTTCTTTCAGGACTTCCGTGACACAACCAAAACACTGAATTAACTCAGAAAAACTTCATACTCTACCCCAAACTTGTAAAGAACCAACTTCATGATGTGACTGATGAGAGAGAAGAGACAAAGCGGATCTCAAACACAAAACATGTCTTGACTGATTGACTGCAGTTGTGATCAGTCTGAATTGTGTTATGAAGTTCTGTGCATTTGTAATGCTGCTTTCCCTTCTCTTGGAAATACAATAAACAGGACGTCAAGGAGATTCTTGAATTACAGTGAGCAATAAATGGACAGATAGATGGAGAGATGGATGAGAAGATAGATTATTGTGTCTGCCGCGCACACACAAAAAAGCTCTGGCCCGAGACAAAAGCGCTGGTCATTACTGATGTTTGCTGATGCTTGTTGTTTTCAGTCATTTGTCTGTACAAACAGGGAGAAAGACAGAGAGATAAAAAGAAAAAGGAGAAAGATGGAGATAGAAACAGAGGGGAACAAAGAAAGTAAGAAAGATAGGAAAGAGGAAAGAGACAAGAGAGACAAATAAGAAAAAAGAGACAAAGAAAGAAAATGTGAGAAAAGGAGAAGAGGGAGATGAAAAAGAGAGGACTGAGGAAAGTAGAAACTGAGAATGAGAGAAAGAGTGTTACTTTATTTTGTTTTGACTCATTTCATCTGAATTTGTCCCCTTTCTACTCCATTAACCTTCAGCTTACACACCAATACACAAACTCCTGATCCGGCACTTTGCATCTCACTCACTATTTTACCCTCTCTCTGAGTGCCAGAAGGCAGAGAAAGCAATATTGCTAAAAAATCTCTCTCTGTAAGCTCCCTGCAGACATACTGCAGGTCTACACGCACACACTGCCAACGTTCTGCTGATCTGACAATATTATAAAGGCATTATTCACTTGTTCTTTGAACTCCTTATGGGAAGATGCAAGCCATAATTTCAAGGGTGTTCCAAGTAAAATTAATTTAATAAACATTTATTTAAAATCAAACTCAAAACCATGTGCAGCAAAGTTAAAACATACAGTAATTATTATATTACAGTCCTATATTATTTTAGAATTTTATAGTATGTGTGACAAATGAAAAATTGTTTATAAAATACATCTCTTCAAATAAAATACAATAAATGCAAAATATTGCCAAAATAAAAGTTTGTTTATAAAATACATCTCTTGAAATAAAACACAGCAAATGCAATTGCAATATTGCCTGTGACGGACCAAGCCAACAGGCAATGAGGAAAACACAGGGCACTTATCAAAAAAGCATATTTATTTATCAAAAATTAAAACTCCATAACCCCACAAGAGAGCCCTAA
>JBBPDC010005224.1:0-13866 GCA_037974485.1 Hemigrammopetersius urotaenia | reverse complement strand
TGTTCAAGTAAGAATTTCATTGTACTCTGTACACTGTACTCTGTACATATGACAATAAACTTCAACTTCAACTTCCTGATCACTTTTGATCCTCCGTTTTGACCAATTCAAAGGAGTTATCGGAGAACGTGGGATCCAGCTTTCCATTTTCAATACTGGGGCTGCTTTGCTGCGTCTGGCACAATTGAAATTCTGGAGCAAATCGTTCTGCCCAGCATTGATCTCACTCACAGGTCATGGGTTCTGTGAATAGATGGGTCATGGGTTTGCAGTGATTGCCTCAAAAGGTTGTGCAACAAAATATTAAGTTAGGGGTACCAACATTTTTTTCAAGGCCAGTTTCATTCATTTGTTATTCAGAATAATTTTGTTGGACCACAATTCAAAAGTAATGTCTAATTTTAATTTGTTAATTCTCAGTCATTTTTTATGTATTATTCCTTTTGTCATATTCAAGTTATTTCAGTGACCATTGTGGGTTTTTCTTTCGGTAACGGAAGAGTACCAACAATTTTGGCCATGTGTCATAACAATGTGTTGCATTTCAGGCTAGATGTATTACAGGACTGAACTGAATTATAATTTTGCTCATGGATATCTGACTCAGCATGACCTGCTGATATTACAATACTGAAACCTAGTGAAAAATGTGGAATCTATTTAAGAGGTCAACCAGAGCAAGCGAGTTTGAAGAGGGGAGTTTTAAGACACGATTTGAATGTTGGAAGAGAGTCAGTGTTGCGGATTTCTGGAAGAAGGGAGTTCCGGAGACGGGGGCAGTATAACTAAAGAATCTAGAACCAGTGGTGGACACATGAGCAGAGGGCGTGGCGAGTAGAGGTCAGAAAGGTATGGGGTGCCAGGTTATGAAAAGTTTTTTATGTTAAAAGCTAAATCTAAACTCGATATTTAACAGGAAGCCAATGAAGGTTGAAAAGGACAGGAGTGATATGTTCAGTGGAAGAGGTTCTAGTCATGACACGGGCAGCAGAATTCTGAACCAGCTGGAGTCCATAAAGAATGACATTAATCGAATAATTAATCGAAGAAATTGTCAATTGTCAAGGGAATATATTCACTTTATTTCATATTAGTTTTATACCGAGCCGCGTGACATGAACAAAGTAATTTATTGTGACTGAGATATGCTTATGGAGGCACCCTACTTTAGACCTACATGGGTTATGCACAGACCACTGGATTCATCGAACACTCACACATCTGGGCACATCATAAAATAAACGTGATCTTTTAGGAATCTCGTTTGCATATTGCAGTCTCATGCAGAACCGCGAAACCGACTGCTAAATGATATGTGCTTATAGATACCGTATAACCAATGTTTACTGAAAATGGAGTTTTAACGTTTGTAACAGAACACAATTACTTGGGCAGTAGAGTTCTGTTTTACAAACTTTACTTACCTTTCGAACAGACCCACCCACGACTCGTTCTCTCTTAGCTGTTACATCTTCTTCTGAGCCAGAGTCAGACATCCTTGGTCTAAGGAAGTACCCACCTGTCACTACGCAATACTAGTAACGGATAAATGTTATTCCGGACCAGGGCGACTTACACCGTTCACCCGCTACCGCAACGAAAAGGACGAAAACTCAAAACAACGTTAACGCGCGCCCTTGTTTAGACGAGAGATCACGCGACACTTCTGATCAAACTTTAGCAAATCCGTGTTTTACCGTAATCCCCCTCACTCAGCTGTTCTCGACTAATTTCTCGCCGAACAAACACTGCTGTAGCGTGTGCACGCAATCTGCAGTTGGTTCGTTTCCTACAACGCAAGAACCACAAAATGCGAATAAAATCCTCTTGTTGAATACGTGCAAAAACTGCGGCTGGTCTCTTTCGTTGTATTAAAGTCCCAAGACATGCCCACACGACTGCCAGCCAATAGAAAGCAACGCTAGTGATTGACATTTGAATTGTCCATGCACTATAAGGAGAGGGTTGAATGACAACTAAACTACCCAATGCAGAACGGATGGGTGTAACTAAAGGTGATTTGGAGCGGAAGAACCGTTGCCCATGGCAACACACAGGCATCACAAGGCGGGAGGTGTCGAGATTATAAACGCGCTTTTCGCATCTTTATGCCAAGTTTTTTTTTCGCGTATTTCCTTTTTACCCTGTGAATTAAATCCGAATCCGAACGTGTAGCCTGGTGTACATGACAGATCTAGTTTAGATACTCCATCTCAAATATATAAATATATTTTGCAAGGAGTTAAATGAACGTTTAAAACTAAATGCTTTAGATTTTAGAGCAGAAACGTACTGCAGTTCCTGTTTCCCTTTCTGATGTTAAGACACAAATCAACAAATTCTCGCTGAAAGAGCAACCTATGAGAGACAAATGTACACCGATAAAGCCTTGATAAATGGAATGGATTTGATATTCTCTGTCAGGCAGAGTAAATAAAGTAGTGTCATGAAAAAATTATTCATCAAATCGGATACAAATAAAACACCACACACCAATATAGTAAATGTCCATTTAGGAGGAAAAAGAGGAGTTTCAATACGCCACATTAACACGCAGTTACAGTGTTATTAGCATGAATTACTATAGAAAATATGAAAACATACTTTAAACATTGAATTCCGACTTTAATAGAATATGTGTGTGAATGCAGTAGCTTTCTAAGAAGCCTGGTATACATATGTCAGGTGTGAAAACATGACTTTTATTAGTATAAAGAATGCATATAAACATATGAATGGCAAATGAACATTTGAACAAAGATTCAGGATCTTCTAAAATTGTTTCTGCAATAAGTTAAATGTTTGCTTTAGTTGGAGAGCAGAAAAGTACTGCCTTTGCTGTTTCCCTTTCTGATGTCAGACACAAGAGAATGAATTCTCTCTGATATAGCAACCTATGAGAGACAAACATACATTAATAAATAAAGGTTTTATATATAGAATGGCTTTCAAATGATCAGTCAGGGAGGTTAATAAGGTGGAGTCATGAAAAAGGAAACACTAACTGTGTAATTCTCTGGCTCATGCAGTTTTTTGTAATGGGGATACAGGGCTTCGAGGGAGGTTTGGGCATGAATCCGACTCTCAGATGCATTGCTCAGAGGGAGCGTGATCTGAAAATACACACAAAAAGATGTTCTCAGTGTTCATCAGGGTAGGGTTCAGGTTTCTTCAGGCTTTCCCTAGCCATGTCTGCCAATGAACTGCATTTTAGCTTGATATAATTGTAATTACATCATTACCCTCACTATAGAAAAAGGCATTGGTAGTTGCTTGCAGTTTCCACCAGGGCTGGGGCAATTTTTCAAAACTGATAAATCAAAACCAATTTTTCAGAATGTTTTTTTTTCTCCAGATATGAATTTTACAGACATGAAAAATGTTTTTAAACAAACATACACATGAAACATACACTAATAGCATATTTCATATTTCAGAGAATATAGATGCATCAAGATTTTTCTTGTTTTTTTTTTTTGCACCTAAGCGGTGAAAGAAACTCACTGTGTTTAGTTGCTGTTTAAAGAACCACCTTCACCTTACTAGCAGCTCTTAATTTAGGGGTTAACCTAGTGAGGGACATGCTTTCTTTGTAGTTTGTTCACTTCTCTGAGTCAATGAAAAACTTTTTTTTTAGCAGACTGGACTATTACATTGTGTCACTGAATCACACTGGCTTAAATAACAAAGATTTTATTGTTACTGGTCAATGGTTCAACTTCTCCTTCCTATTCTTTCTGTGAGTTTAGTAAATATTTTTTCCAAAGGTTTTCCTAAAAAAGTATACCAAGGATTTCAGAATGCTAAACATAGGGACATGAACATTGATCAGTAAGTGGAATGGGTGTTTACCTCACCATGGGAGAAGACATCTAATCGTAAGCTTTTCACCTGGGCAGGTGTAATTGATCGGACAGCTTTTTCAAAACCTAAAGGGTAACAATTTAATGGCACACCCACTTCAGGAGCTGGCTCTTCTGACAAGGAGACAAGATCGATTTGAGGATGCCCTGTGAGTGGTGGCCAAAAGAAGAGAATGACAGACAGACCTCAGTAGTCATTTGACAGTACATGGATGAGGGTATTTTGGTGCACAGAATATAAGCTCATCATGGTGAAAGAATATAGTCAGCAATCAGTAGATTTTTAAACCACATCTGAAAAAAGTTCATCTGTTATAATTTAAATAATAATATTATAGAACCTTAGATTTCATTACATCTGTCATGAAAATATATTTGTAGCATAGCATAGCTACAAAAACAGTTACTTAGTTACCTTAGCTATTACAGCTACTTAGTATACCCTACCAACAGCTTATGGTAGTAAGTGTTCACTTCAGTAATGTAACTTACACTATGTAATGACACACAGTCTGTTCAATGATAATGTCTAAAAATGTCCAGAAAATACTAATGGCAAGGCAGTACAATCATTAAAAATGTAATCCTAGACAAATGTCAAATATTTCTAGGCTATATGACAAGCCTTGAACATCCACATAAAACATGCCTGCATTGTGCAACTGGAAAAGTCATGTGGGGAGGGTTACAGTAGTGATGATGAGAAATCAAGCTAGACCTTCAGTATCCAACAGTCTGTAGATGGCCTTTCTGCCTGGCAGCGTGCTCTTCTTTGGATCCTCACTCAGTTTCATTCTGGGGCAACCTCTGACTTCCACCAACTAAAAAAAGTTCACAGAAGGTGGATTAAAATAGATATGGATTCTTCTGATATTATGCTCAAGCCATTTTGCCTTAGGTACCTTATATACACAGCCAAGGGAAGGTTGATTAGTGCAAGTAACAAGGTGAGTTCCGACTCCAAGCACATCGATCTCATTTTCCTGACAACGAGAAGGGTAAACATTTATAAGGGTTGCTCACTTAATTAAGGAGGTTTAACTGAACTGTAAATAAAATATTGCTAGTATACTGAGAAGCCAACTTGCATACTCTTTTGTTGAGCTCAGCAAGACTCTGTTCAGATATGCTGTTTGTACCAACAATGATGAGAGACTCAAATGCAGAGACAGAAAAACTGTGAATATGCAGAGAGAACAAAATGATTAAAATTTGTATGCAAACAATTTAGCATTTCAAGAAGATGGTAGTGACAGAGTGGGTGTATGTTTAACATTCTGCACTTGCTTTGGACAATTTTGCATCTGTACACCTGATTTAGCCAGGGGATACTTGTCCCTAGGACAGCAACTGGAGTGCTTAAATTGAAGTTGTTCAACCCACTGTGAACTTCTTGGCCCAGTTTCACAAAAAAAAAATCTAGTTAGTGTATTTGTGCACATCTGCTGCCGGCTTGCTGATGGCTGATAAGTCTAATGCAGGGCTGGTAGATTCACCACTGGAGAACATCTTGGATCAGCCACTCCACTGTCACTGAGTTGGCCTGCAGGTGCCTGAGATTAAGGAGGTTGATGCCAGTTTGGTCAGAAGTGGTCTCCTGAAACATTATTCCAAAGAATATACTGAAGAACGTCTGCATGAAAATGCGGCCCAGCTTCCCTCCTTTGATGACTAAGAAGAGCCCTAAAAGGTTATTCTTGAGTGTGACCTGACCTGTTTTTTGGTGCTGGAAAATGGTGAGCCTAAATTTTCCATGATATGTCTTTTTCTGCTCACGGTGTTGATTGCTTTGGTCAGGTATACAAAGGTCACATACAATACTCATTTTTTCTCTACACTTCTCCTGCAGTCACTTCTTACCTAGCAGCTAACAGGCGAGTTAAACCGGGTGTGCTTGAGCATGGAAACTACTACAGGTGTTATGACTCCAGCAAGATGGGCTCTACTGGACGACATTCAGGCAGCCAAACAGATCAAACCTCCTCACCCGGGTTTCCCAGGTAGGGTAGAGTATGTCCCTGCCAATCTTCGACCTCAGGTGCTTCAGTGGACACATGATGCCAGCCTGGCAGGACAAACCTGGATGCTGGAGAACATAAGGAGGTAGTCCTGTTGGCCCACCATCCAGAATGATGTTGCAAAGTATGTGGCTGTCTGTGTCATGTGTGCTGCCCATAAAAGTGAGCATCAGCACCTGCAAAGTATCCTTCTGCCACTGCCCATTCCACATAGGCCCTGGTTCCACATGAGAATGGATTTTGTGTCAGGACTACCCCCTTCTAAAAGAATTACGATCATTCTAGTTGTGGTGATTGGTTTACCAAAATGATTTTTTGTCACACTACCACGGCTCCCAACTGCCCCTCAAACCGCAGGCACTATGGTCTTCCCATAAACATTATATTCGACTGAGGGCCCCAGTTTATAGCCCGCTTCTGTACCTTACAAGACATCCACCCACATGGTTCCCGACTGAAGAGCCTGAAGGACCTGCTCTGAACACCACGATGTGCCGCCTCTATCAAGTATGGGCTTGTGCTCGGTGGATCTTAATAATTATGACTAACTGGATCAAACACCAAGCAGATAGACGTTATCAAGATGCTCTAATGTATCATCTGGGAGACTCCAAGAAGGGTCTTCAAATAAATTCTGATAATTAGTGAGCATCAAATTAGTGAGCACCACGAGCATCGTGGGCTCCTTCCGGGTGGTTAGATGAATTAACCCGGTCACCTACCAATGAGCGGTTCCCCACTCCCTGCGTGTAGGTCTGGTGTCTCTGTACTCTGCAAGGCCCACAAGTCCCCACTGTCTCCTCCAGCCTTGGAACCATCCCTGACACGAAACATTGATAGGACCCCCACTTACACTGTCTGGGTTCTTCTTGATGTGCGTTAGCAAGGTCGAGTATTGGAGTATCTGGTGGATTGGAAGGGGTACAGGCCCGAGGAACGGTCCTAGATCCCTCATTGTGATATTTTGGAAACTATCCTTCTTCAGGACTTATACGATCCCTGGCTCAATTTGTCTGGGTCATCCGGTGCCAGCCCTAGGGAAGCCCTAGCCACACCCCCACCACGCCACCGAAATCGTCCAATCAATCGCTGTCCCAGGAAATCTAACCACGTCCTGCGTTCGTTCCCCACATGCACACACCTGGAACCAATCTTATTCACTATTAACACCTGGACAATGCATCTCGTTCTTGTTCATTCATGGACCTAACTCTTGCGTTTTTGGATTACTTATTGCCTTGCTTCATTTGTGGATTACCTGATTTCGAACTGTTTTGCTTTGTTCTCTATCTCTCTGGAATATGTCTTGAACGTGACTTTGCTTTCTGTTATGAACTTTGCCCGTTTTCCCGACTACAAACTTAGCATGCCGCCATTTTGTTTATCTTGGCTGCCATTATATACTTTCTATATTGACAACACTTTACTTTGTTTTGATGAAATTGCAGGATGCAATGTGCAGAACCAAAAATGGTGCTGGTTACAATGAAAATGTTTTTTTTTGCTGTTAAAGTTGTTACTTGTAAGAAACTTTTATGTGGTTGTTATTAGGGACGGACCAAAAAGATTTTTTTTGGCCAAAACCAAAAATGAGGAAACACTTGGCCAAAAACCAAAACCAAAACACCAAAAGAAATTATTATATCAATTTTTTGTAATATTGCCATTATGGCTGGGACTGTGTACTACTACTTACCTTATTGCAGTTGCATAAACTAATATTTTACTTGGCCCCACTTATGAATAGCCTAAAAGCAAGATAGCTGAAATATTATACAATTAAATACCTTCTCATAAAACTAATAAATTCAAGTATATTTAAATATTCTGAACGAAGTGCATGAACAAAGTGCATTTAGAACAAGTGCTTTAAAAACGGTTGAAATAACAACATTCTCTGTAGGCCTTTAAAAAATAGTGTATTAAGACTGGCACAGCCCCTATATTAACTGGAATCACTGGAAAACTTTCTTTTCTTTTCAGAAACACAGATGGAGTGGATGTGCTCGAAGGGTCTTGCCTCTTCTCTGCTTCATACAAAATATACGAGATGTTTTGATTTTTATATGATAAATGAATCCCGACATTGAGAAAGTCTTTGTGGATGCACCCCCTCGAGAAATTTCCACATCTTTCTTAGATATATCAAAATGTGCCAAACGGCATACATGTTGACTATAATCCAATCTGCCGCGTGCAGGTTGTGGTTGTTAAGTGCGACAGTACTGTTTTGGTCACGTTAAAATATTTTTTTCAGTGGCCCAATATTCTCGGTAGCCGAATATTTGGTGCATCCCTAGCTGCTTTCAGAAACTGGTGGTCGTTGCTAGATTATAGGTAGATAAGGTGGTGTGATAACCACCTTGTCTACCTATACAGGTTTTTCCCTCCATCAGACTCCTCAACCAGAACTGAAAGCATAAAACCACATACACACACACACACCACCAATCACCTCCCCTACCTCACCCTACCCCCTTGGACTAAAAAAACAGTTAAAACACTCTTTTCATATCACACATTCTGTATAACACACAACACTCCCTGTCATGTCTTTTTTAAGCTGCTACAAAATGCACAATCATATTTACTGCTGTTAAAATTTGCACATTTCTGGAGGAACACTGTTTCATTCTTACTATGTACTATGTATATAGTAGAAATGACAATAAAATTGACTTTTTTACAACAGAATTACATGCATTATACAATGCCTCTCACCTAATCGTACTATTAGGGGTGGTAGTAGCCTAGTGAGTATGAAACGCCTGTAAACTTGATGACCACAAATTTGCAGGTTCAAACCCCACTTTCTACCATTGTGTCCTTGAGCAAGACACCTAATCCTCAGTTGCTAATGATATTAAGTTGCTCTGGATAAGGGCGTCTGCCATTTGCCAATTTATTTATTTTATTTTAGATCAAAACAAACTGCAGTATAAAGAGAATGAGTTGGGGATTAGGCCTAGGCAGGGTTTTGCAGCCAAAGCCTGACATGACCGAAGTAGTGAAAGGGGTGACAATGCGGTAATGCTTTAGCTGTTGGCACAAACTTTCCTTGTTTTTCTGTGCCAACACTTAGGAAGCTAACATGTAGAAAGAATAGTACAATGTTCAGCATGAAAATCAAGTAACATACAAAAAGTCCTTACTTCCTCCAGTTGTTAGAGTTTTGTAGTTCAGGAACTTGAATCCACTCGGGATTGAGAAATTGACAAACGTGGAGATGTCATAGCATCGAATTTGCAGTTGGTTGAACAAACTGAATTTAAGCACTTCACTTGTGTCTATGTATTATATGGTCACATACAAGTGCTGCTGACTTAAAGCACGACATTTTATCCTAATTTTTAAAAATTATACTGAAGAATGTTAAAGACCATTAGACATGAATGTTACTGACTGGTTGCTGCATTCTTTGAAGATACGGCGCACTTCCACAGACTGCCTGCAAAGGTCTCCAC
Source organism: Hemigrammopetersius urotaenia (assembly GCA_037974485.1). Taxonomy (NCBI): domain Eukaryota; kingdom Metazoa; phylum Chordata; class Actinopteri; order Characiformes; family Alestidae; genus Hemigrammopetersius; species Hemigrammopetersius urotaenia. Next base: position 4,521 of record JBBPDC010005224.1, on the reverse strand, counting down.
TATCCAACCTTACACCCAGAGGCTGATACTGAAGCTCACATAAAGCCAGGCCAACAGCACAAAAACACAGCACCCCACTACTGCAATAATAACAACAACAAAAGAAACACTTATGCACAAATTTCCTATTTGTGTTATCTCAATCTATTATCCCACAATACACACAAAAACAGAGCAATGAGTTACCAGCTGACGCTGTAGCTGTCAATTACAGGCAGGAAGTTCCGAGGATAGGAAATCGCGTAGGACAGGAAGGCAGCCAGCTCTCCTTCACGGACCTGCTGAGGCTTAGCTGCCAGTAACTGGCACACACGTTGTAACCAACCCTTCACCAAAGAGATAAAGTCAACAGGATCACCACCCCTGGAGGACACCAGAGTCTGCAATGAGATTAGAAATGAATGTTAACAAAACCAATCTATCATATCCACTGATGCACACAGAACTGTTACTGCTCATTCATGGATTTAGCTATTGGTATATCCTTTGGCTGCTGCTTTGATCGGAACACTCACTAATGGTTTCTTACATAACAACAAATGCTCCCAAAAGAAAAAGGTGACTAGATCAGGATCATGGCACAGTCACTGGATATGTAGTCTACCACTCTTCACACACTGCCAATACGATAAAGTCAGCTAAGTCAAATAACTTGGCCAAAATTCTTGATCACAGTGGTGCAAATGGATAGATCAATTAAATTCAGTTGAAATGTACATCTACAAGTGCCTTGAAAAAGTATTCACACCCCTTGAACTTTACCACATTTTGTCATGTTACTACAAACTTATATGTATTTTCTGGGATTTTATGTGATAGACCAATGCAATGCACAGTTGTGAAAGGAAATGATACATGGTGTTCAAAATATTTTTACAAATAAAAATCAGAAAAGTGTGGCATGCTTTTGTATTCAGCCTGTCCTGAGTCAAACCATCTTTCACTGCAATTACAGCTTCAATGTAAGGGCTCTGGGGGGTTACGTCATGGGATGGCCGCTAGAGGTCGTCCTGGGATTATGTTCCTTTGTTGTATGGTGTGTGTATTTTATGTTGACACCCTGAGTACGCCTGGGAGAGAATTGGTTCCAGCTGCAGGCGTACTCAGGGTTAATCATGCCTGTGTATTTAAGTTCAGTTTATGTGGACCTCTGTGTCGGTCCATCGTTACATTGGCGTTGGATATCCGTTACTTCCCCGTTACACTCCCGTTGCATATGCGTTGCATTACCGTTTTGTGTTGCCTTTGTTTTGACTGGAAGTCATTCTGGCCCACGAGCCATTTTCTGTTCTGTTTTTTGTGAAAATAAAGAAACCACAGTCATGGATGCCTGCCTGCCTTGGTGTACTCATTGGGGACACACAGGGCGCCGTGACACCCTTGACATGCAAGTCTTTTGGGGTATGTCTCTACCAGCTCTACTAGCTTCTACTCATTGACGCAACTAATGTACTAATTCCAAAATATAAAGCAGATTTTGTGGCATTTGTTACTCTACAAGCTAGACGGTTGATTTTGCTGAGGTGGAAGACTGTTCCTCTCTCTCTCACTCCTCATGGATTTCTGTTATTTGCTAAAGTTGAATGGTTCATTGCACAAGTTTAATAAGCGATAGGTTCTTTTTTTTTTTGGAAAAAATGAGAATAAAGAGATTTTTCTGTTTTTTGGTTAATTAGTTCTGTCCAAACAGTTGGTTAAATAGTAAAAAGAATTTTTCTCTCATATTTATTTGTCCATTACATATTGTTTAAGGCTTTAAACATTAGAAAAGAAAACTAGTAAAGCAGAAATGGGAAAAATACCCCTAGGGTTCTTTAGTTTGCGAGTGAGAGTTGGTTTTGCGGGACATCAACATTTTCTTTCTTTAGCTGGAATTTGGGGCTGCTTCTTGCCCATTTTGAATTTTGGCTAAAACATTTTTAATACCTGGTGTATTGTGCGTGTATTTTTTATCAGTTGGAAAGCAACAAATGCTTGGGATCATTTAAGCAACTACTATAACAGGTGTTTCAAAACCAAACATTGATTAGGTGAACCAAATATTGTCTGCTTTTGATATTTAGTCCTTTATAAGCCTGCCACAGTTCCAAAGTTTTGACAACTCAAAATGAACAGATCGATGTGCAGCGATATTCCTGAACAGGAGTATCACTGCTCATCCTTGAAGAGCACACAATTTTTGATGGGTGTTCTGTGCAAAGATCCAGTTCAAGTTTGAATAGAACAGAAACCCACTGCACATAAGTATTTCCTGGACCAATAATAATAATAATGATAACAGAACCATAGCACTTTTAATAGATCTAGATCTTTAATAGATATACAGCAAACTGTATATTACATGATTATAGTTTTAAATGATACAAAGACCCTTATGTCCCAACACATACAAAGAGAGAAAAAATGTGGGCCCTGATGACTGGTTTGAGAATTACTTCAGTCAAATATTTGAAATCTCTGACGCAGCAAATGCATTTATCATAGACTATTGCTGTTTCTCTGAAGTCACTGTAACCTGATCAGTGTGAACAAGAAATGGTCCTTGGCTTGCTCTCTCCAGTGTAAATTTACAGTACAGTATATTACATTTGGCCCAGTAAGCATTGAGTACAAGTTAGTAACGCGAAAATAGAGCATGACGTACCTGTGGCCACACCTCCTCCAGAGAGGAGAAGGATGTGACGTAAGAGTGTGCCATGGTGCCTGCTACTGGAATTCCAAAGAGACGCCCAGCCAGAGCATTACTCGTCAAATCAAACCCTGTGGCCAGAAAGACAGCTGAATTGCCAAGTAATGGTACATCTTTATTACCATGCAGTAGCAGAGTTGAGGTGGGTGTCATGTAGACATCTTCACTGCCTAGTAGGTCTTTGATACCAGCACAACAATGTCAGGAGAGAGTCACAACAAGCACAACAAATTTGTGCTTACTATTAGCCAAGACACTGAAATAGTAATGTGCTTTTTAACTTTTAACTTTTTTGTAGCTATTATGAACAACTTAATGGAAAGTTTATCTGTTATGAGATGTTACCTGTGCACAATAAGCTTTAAATATAAGCTTTAAACAGTGCGAATCTACAATACAACAACGATCAGCATTAAATATTGCTAAATTCAATCATTTCTCATATAAAATACCAGTAGCACTATCCATCAACACGACACGCGTTCACACTAATGCACGAAGAACAGGATGTCCAATTTATGGCTACAGTCAACAGTGCATGAAGCCCTACAGCAAACACACAGGGTCTGACACTAAATGCTTTACACTACAATCCTAGACCACTTTTGATTGTATGTATGTATTTACCTCCAATATACGTATAACGAGAAGCTGTCAGTCCTCCATCCGGTCCCTGAGCTCTCCTCAGGCCCATCTCCAGGAGCTGGCGTCTTATGCCTGCAGCTAGACGAAAACGTGCAGCATTGGTGCACACCAGACTAAGGATATACAAAAGAAGGGATAATCAGTGTAGCTCATCAAGACATTGTTAACTACAATTTAATGACATTAAATTAGCAGTGGGCACTACGGGCAAAATGTTATTTTATGGTTTAATTGCCATTTAAAAGTTTCAGTATATTATGGTATGTATATATTTGATTTTTTCTGTAAGCAGAAACCTACTGCAGGGCTCTAGACAAAATTAAACTTTAGAAGCCATTGACTCCTAAACACAAAATATTTAGAAGCCAAATTATTTTTTGGAGCCATAATCTCTGTCAAATGTGATATAAATAAAAACATATTGTTATGGCACATTTTGTCTCCTGTCTTACTCCATGTAAAACGAAACGAGAAATGACGACACGGACTGAACTGTTGCCAAAGTAAAACATAGTGTTTCTTAAGAAGTTAATGTTTATTTTTCGTATATTTTTTTTGTGAATCCTGTGAAACAAACGAGTCCGTCAACGGTGCTCTCAATAGAGATGTGTCAGTTGTGAACAAGCTGGTTCTTTGACTAAATTTGGGAAAATTAAGAGCCGTTTGGGCATAGACATACTTTACCTGTCTGTCTATGCGTTTGGGAGCCAAAGGAGCTGCATCTTCCTATCGTGTGACAGTGTGGTAGGAACGACTGACTTGGTTTGAGCACATCTGCACATTATAGGATCTCTCTTTTCTTGCACTTTGTTATTTTAATTTCTCTTGGTTGTGAGAGACGATTGTCCTTGGTGACTGAAATGAAAAAACGAGTGGCGAAACAATCTAGTTGAATTGGTGACCATTGTAGTCACAATCTGGAACCCTGTATTGAAAGATGGTAAGCTAGAATTAGCTAGCTTATAATAGAACTAGCTATTAGAATAGAATTGCCCCTTTTAATGGACAGAATCCCACATTACTTATTTAGGCATGATCTCTGTGTTAGGGGCTGGTCTATGGCCAGATTAGACCCCTGCTTTTGTTTTGGTTTATGTTCTGTTCTGTTTCCTGTGGGACTTGTTTGGGTTGTGGGACTTTTATTTTGAAGTTAGTCCATGTAGCCCTGGTCCTTGTAGTTTTCTGTC
>JBBPDC010005206.1:0-13867 GCA_037974485.1 Hemigrammopetersius urotaenia | reverse complement strand
ACACAAACACATCAGACTCTATAACTCCTCCCCCCCTCACACACATACTCTATAACTCCTCCCCCTGTCACACACAAACACATCAGACTCTATAACTCCTCCCCCCTCATACACATACTCTATAACTCCTCCCGCTGTCACACACAAACTCGATAACTCCTCCCCCAGTCACACACATACTCTATAACCCCTCCCGCTGTCACACACACACACACACACACACACACACACACACACACACACACACACACTCATCAGACTCTATAACTCCTTCCCCGTCACACAAATACATCAGACTCTATAACTCCTCCCCATCTCTCATCCACTCAATAATCTGTACAAAAAACTGCTGCTACCATCTGTGCAATATCTTATTTGTGTTAATTAGCAAAGTACTTCAGAAATAATTTTATTATGCATCTACAATATTTAAATCCACCTCTCTTACTGACCCCTGGATTTTGTGAATAGATGATTTAGCAGTTTTCTGATTCTACCCACTGATGATGAGCTTTAAGTAGGGATAACCTGATGGACTCCAGTCTCAAACTGTGAACCATAAAGTGCACCTGTTGGGTCAGTGGAGCTGATAAATGGACAGTGAGGGTAGATACACTTTTGGTGGACGTAATGAAGTGGCTTGTGGGTGACTCATCTACATTACTCATTCGGGCACTGTGCTCGAATGACTTTCGATACTTGTTTCCAGGCCAAAATAACATTGTGGCTTATTTGAGAACTGATGGCTAATGAGTTCTGAGCTGCTGATCAAATCTGTCGGCTCTAGTTTGCCCAGACTTGATGAATACATTTTGGCTGACTGTAAAGCATTGGACTGATAAATTGATACACACACCATTCTTTTTTTCTCCCTGATGTCGTTTGCCTCAGTGAAATGAATGGATGGCTGTGTTAGCTGTCAGGCTCCTTTGTAATCATTCCTCTTTGATAAACAAACTTGAGCGTCCTGCATGCTAACTAGGGGATGCATTTTATTTTTGCCCTTTAATGTTGAGTACCAACTGACAAAATCCAATATTTCCAATGTTTGCACTAAAATGGTCCTTTAACTTAGAACAAGTTTGTTTTTCCAGGATGCCTTGAACATTTAACTTCTGATAGAATGTTAGCAGGAGAGAAATCCGAGTTTTACGTTCTGTTGATGTATTATTTGATCTTTAATGAACTCAGCATACAAATATAGACCTAATTCGTTTTAAGCAGCAAAAATAAAGTAGTTATGAGTTATGAGGAGGCACTATAGTTGGCTTTTTTCTCAATTTCTGTTAACATCTGAACCATCTCAGTGCTGCAGATCTTGCACTTCTGCGACAGCCGCATAAAAAAACAGATCAATATTGCCAGAATAACTTTCATTTTTATTGTATTTAATTTTTTTTTAAACCACCTTGTTGGTGTACAAAAATACTATTTTCTGTCTGTTAAACTGTCTTATCTTTTTCATACTGAGGTTAAATGAAAGAATTGTGAACAAATGTTTTACTGACAGGCTGCAAAGTGCTTAAAGATGCAGGAGCTCCACCCACTCAGCATTCAGCACCACCAGTATACTGATCATCTGAAATCATCTGCTCCTGTTTCTTCACTGGTTCAGGACTTCAGTTAGATGCTCTTTGATCTGCTTGAATAGTTAATACGTAGATAACTGTGACCTTCCTCTGAAACTGGTCATTCAACTGAAAATGAGAGACTTTGAAAGTCCTTCAGGAAGCCTGGAGAACTGTTCCTCAAGACTGAATTAAAAATACAAGAAAGTCTGAGTCTTTGGAAGCAAAGTACAAAGAAGTGTGTGGTGGTGGCTTTGGAACGGTTCTGTAGGTGTTTCTGATACAGTGGCCAACGAGTGTAGGTAGGCGTACCTAATAAAGCAGCGGCTGCGTGTCCCTTCAGTTGAAAAGACGCCAGTAGATGGTAACAGAGATGAGAATGACCCACTCTGATCAATGTCACAGGCACAAAATAACTTTGTCCAGCGGCCCACGGGGGCTATCAGTATTCTTGCCAAGGCCAACCAATCTGATCAAAGAAGCGTCGCATAAATGCTGTGTTATCCTTGCCGTGAAAAAGTTATTACCACTCTCTCTCCCTCTCTCTCTTTCCCTCTCCCTCTCTCCCTCTCTCCCTTTCTCTCTTTTTCTCTCTCCCTCTCTCTCTCTCTCTCTCTTTCTCTCTCCCTCTCTCTTCCTCCCTCCCTCTCTCTCTCTCTCCCTCTCTCCCTCATTTTCTCTCCGTCTCTTTCTCTCTCTCTCTTCCTCCCTCCCTCTTCCTCCCTCCCTCTCTCTCTCTCTCGCCCATTTCCCCTGACAGCCACGGCTTTTAAATGCTTTGTTAGTGCAACAATGGCAGAGACATATAGTTATCCATTTAAGCCTCAGGAGAAGAGATGAAGGGAGAAAGCCCTTGTTCAGTCCAAGCATTGAGGAAATAATGGTATAGCTCATTCACACACACACACACACACACACACACACACACACACACACACATTCACATTCACATACCGCCAGTCCTCAAGGTTAGCGCACACACAACAACACCCTGACCTGTTGTGTGTAATAGGTATTACAAGGTCTTTTGTTACCACTGAAATGATCAGTAAATGTTCTCATCCAGACAGAAAGATGGAGGGAATGAATAAAAGACGAGGTACGGTGCAGCGGGAGGAGGAATGGGAGAATGAAGGAATGGAGGAATAGAAAAAAACTCTTAGAAGGGCTGTAACCTCATGTACTGAGAAGATTGAGGCCTTTTGGAACGCTCTCTTTGTTCACACTCAGAGAGCAAAGACGTTCTCATAACTCAGCGCCGCAAGGAATTCAGAAACAGCAAACCTTCACAATGAACACGCAATCTTAACACACACATCATATAATAAAACGATTAGATACATTATCATATACAAACTGCTGCTGGTCATTCGCACATATTAACCACACAATTACATTCCAGTGTTCTGTTTACTTTCCACCTTTTCAACATTTGCACAATATTCAGATGTTTAAAATGGACTTTGTACTAAATTGCACAGTTATAGTTCTGTTATATGTGTTTTTACAGGATAGTCTCTGCCCACAAGTGTGTGGGGAAAACCCATAAAGGGAGGGGCTCTGGAGAGCGGCCGAGCAGCGGCGAGAGTGTAGGAGAACAAACACCGGTTCTAGACTTTGTTTCACCGGTTATATTTACTGAAATCAGAGTTTACTGATACATTCTGAGATCTGAGGGTAAAGTATAGAATGACTTATTTCCTACAAAACCCACTCTGAATGAGTAGTGCAGGTGCACTGTAGTGCAGGTGTATTAAAGAAACCTGTTGAGACCTGTGTGCAGGGCAAGATAACCACTGCTGCACACTGTGTTACTCTCAAACCCGCTGCAATCTCAATTTCAACTCCGCTTTTTCAGTATTTGCCTCATTAACGGGATGGTTGTTTTCTTAAAGCCAGTGTATAAAACAGGTTTCTGGTTCACTCCAGTTTGTTCGGAAGTTCATTCACTGACTGAAAAGCTCTCTTAGAAGCAGCTTACACTCAAAAATATACAGTATATGTGTTTTGAACTTAATTCAGTTATGTCACATATATCCATTCAGTCAAACAGAGTGGAGTCAGCAAATACTCTCTATATCGCTCGATAATCCACCAGATCTGTTTCTGACAGTCATGAGCTCATCTCACAGATCTTTCCCCGTCTGATCCGAGTGCATCTGTTTAATCTCACTTGCACTACGTTATTCTGTTTGTACTACTTGTAACCTAATTGAAATCTGAGCATTAGATTCTTCTCAATCTTCATTTCCACAACAGAAATTTAAACCATTGATGGAGGAAAATCGGAAAATTTTACATTTCAGTGCGAGTGATTCATATTTCATTGGAACACAATTCTCTTTGGATCAAAATAAACAGATTCATCCTCTGAAAACACTTTTAAAGAAACAAAATTCATGCATTTGACATCAATAGAGTTTCAGAAAATGAATAAAATATAAAAGCAGTGCTGTTATCACAAATAATATCCCAGAAATGAAACCTCCAATTATGATTGAACACAAATCATAATTTATAATGATAAATGCCCTATAAATAAGAGGTTTAGAAGTGTCTCACTCCGGCTTTACTGAACAAACAAAGGCCTTAAAAGACTTGCAACTTGTGTTCCATGAACAAATACATTTTAAAAATAAATTACCCAGGGTTATCGCTATTTTATCTGTGTGTGTGGGTGTGTGTGTGGGTGTGTATATGTCTGTGTGTGTGTGTGTGTGTGTGTGTGTGTGTGTGTGTGTGTGTGTGTGTGCAAGCCATTGGAGGGCCAGATCGAGGCTTAATGAAAACAGCGTGTCAGCAGAAGGTGTGATGACTTCAGGGTGAGAAGTGAGAGAAAGGGAGAGGAGACAGAAAGGGAGAGAGAGAGAGAGAGAGAGAGAGAGAGAGAGAGAGAGAGAGAGAGAGAGATCATGAGCGTGAGAGAGAGTCAGGCAGCTGAGAAGCGAGCTCACATTGGGAGAGGTGGGCGGTCTCTTCCAGACGAGCGGCTTTGCTTTAGAGGAGCCTAGAAGTCAGTAAACAAGCCTGGCGTGTGCCGCGATGTGCTGCTCAATCCATTACCACTCTCTCTCTTCACACTCCTCCATCCCTCCATCACTCACGCTCTCTCTCACACAATCTCTCCGTCTATCACCTCTTTTGTTCTCCCACATCTCTCCTGGCTTCGCTGCGACACTCAGTCTATTATATGCTCAGCTCTTTGTGCATCTCTCTCGCTCTCTCTCTCTCTCTCTCTCTCTCTCTCTCTCTCTCTCTCTCTGTCTGTCTCTCACTTTTTCTCTCTGTCTCTGTCTCTCTCTCACACCTTTCCCTCTCTCTCTCTGTCTCTAAGTCTCCCCCTCTCTCTCTCTCTCTCTGTTCCTTTGTCTCAGGTTTAACATCGTGTTCACTCTGACCTATTGCTAAAAGTACATCTCTCCTGCAAATTGCTTTTATGACAATTGAGCAGATGATGGCCTTATTGATTGATGAACAATCAATAAACATCATGCCAACTTTATGAGATACTGATAACGTCAGAATTATGACCAGTTATGGAGAGAAAGGACTGGGCTCACTATTTCATACAGGTGAAACAACACAAAACACACAGAAACAGCAACCAGTGCCAGTCCCTGCCTCTCTACCTCACTGTATTTCACCTGCCTCTCTACCTCACTGTATCCCACCTACCTCTCTACCTCACTGTATCTCACCTGCCTCTCTACCTCACTGTCTCTCACCTGCCTCTCTATCTCACTGTATTTCACCTGCCTCTCTACCTCACTGTATCTCACCTGCCTCTCTACCTCACTGTATTTCACCTGCCTCTCTATCTCACTGTACCTCACCTGCCTCTACCTCACTATACCTCTCCTGCCTCTCTACCTCATTGTATCCCACCTGCATCTCTACCACATTGTATCCCACCTGCCTCTCTACCTCACTGTACCTCACCTGCCTCTATACCTCACTGTACCTCACCTGCCTCTATACCTCACTGTATCCCACCTGCGTCTAGGTCACTGTACCTCACCCACTGTACCTCTTGTTATACATCAACAGCAACCAGACACCTTACCGCAGATCTTGTTTATACTTGTAATGTTTATAATGTTTATTTGAACATATTTTTCTACATATCTTTTCTCGTGAATTTATTCTAACTATATTGCACAGCAGTGGCGACTCCTGGTCAATATTTTTGGTGATATAAGCTCAGTACCTCGCTGTGCACCCTGGGAAGGGGTCAAAGAAGATTTACATTGACATGAATGGGGACGCTAGTGAAACATGTTTCACTGAAATTCACGTTTTTGACCAGAGCCGTATGCAACTGTAACGCTATTAAGGCGCTGAAATTAGGAGAGCAACCTTATTTTTATGAGCATTTTTTTTGTTTCACACCAATAAAAAAGTAATCACTATCTTTGTGATCACTTTTTTTTTTGTATTATTTTTCTTGGTGAATCATTGTTTCACCTGTAGTCTTATAGAAACTGCCACTGTTGTACAGTCTCAAGGATGTTTCAAGGACACATTTCAGTATGGGCTTTACTTGTATAACCGTCTATGTGACTAATAAAGAATTCTGAATCTTGAATCTTGTCACTGGATGTTGCAGACCTGTCCTAAACCATGCCGAGCTCCTTGCTCTCATATCTAACTGTATCACTTGATAATCCACCAGATCTGTTTCTGACAGCCTTTGGTCGACTTCTAACGTTAGTCATTAGCTCAGCGCATAGATCTTTCCCCGTCTGATCCAAGTGCATCTGTTTAATCTCACTTGCACTACTTTTATCATTATTCTGTTTGTACTACTTGTATCCTAATTGAAATCTGATGCAGCACAGCGTTAGATGAGTTTTTTTCAATCTTGGTTTCCTTCTTGCAGTCCTTCCTCTCGCTCTAAATGAGTTTCTCGTTCTGAATTCTTGTTTCTCTCACTGGTTTGTCCTCATGCCCTTAGTGGGTTTCTTCATTTGAGTCTTGGTTGCTCTTGGTCGTTACTCCTCATGTGTTTGGTATAAAATAGTGGGTAACACCACGGCCCTCCGTCTGGCAGATTGAGGTTCTGCTCCTTGCCCCAGGTTCCATGGGCAAGACTCCCAACACAACATGATTAACCCGTAGAACTTGTATTTCTAAAATCAGCATATAAGTGTATTAGTAAAATCTGATTTTAACAAATGTGCTGCCCTTTTGCTCGGTGCCCAATAACTGATTTTGTTTTTTAATGGGCATTTTTGGGGGGTTTTATTGGGCATTTTTGGGTATTACGGACATAGGGACACCAAACAGCTCAGCATGCCTTCTGAGCATCAACACAACCCAGGAGAACTTCCATATAAAGAGCTGTTACAAGTAACCTGCTTTTTAGTAGGCTTTCTTTTGAGTCTTGGCTTCTCTTAGTGGTTGCGACTTATGTTTTCAGAAATCTAACGCTTTGAGTCTTGGTTCATCTCAGTGATCACACCTCATAGGAAATTACTCCCCTGGCTTGGCTTCGACTTATACAAAGGCAGCTTTGTGACTATGTCTGATGTAAAAAATCAACTAGAGGAATAAAATACAATTGAAAACTTGAGTCACATCACATAGATTTCTGCCACAGTGATGTAACTGCAGTATATTTGGGCTCATACTGTGGCAACATCCTCTTATATCACCACTCCCACAATCTATTACTCCTGGGTTGTTATGATAACTTGGTAATATTCTTCAGCCATTAGCCTACATTACAACAATAGTGATTAAACCAGCAAATTGTATATTTTTTTGTTTCACTGAATGTAATTTCAATATCACAGCACACACAGATTTCTTCTACACCCATAAGATATGAGTTAAGCTACTGGACTGCCGCACTGCCAAGTACACGCCCGATTGGCCATCGCATCATTAGTCACCCTTCTTGCCCAATGAGAACATGGTCAGCTGCCTTCTGAAGGACATGCATTTGAACCCGAGTCCCACCAGGCACAGCTAAGCGCTTCTTATCCTGGCTGTGCCATGCGGGGGCTGTGGAGTGCTTTAAGAGCAAGCCTTCAAATGGCTCTCCTTGATGTTTTCTTCTGAAGGTTCGCTGGCCTGTCATACAGCCGTAAGGTGAGAGGTATGTGTGAAGTGAAGTCGTGCCAGGGGAATTAGAGTCAGTCAAAAGGACAAGCCTCTATCACATACTTATCTCTTATAAGGGACAGATCACGCCACTTTGTCTCTCTGTCCTTACTCTCACTCTCTCTCCCTCACTCTCTCTCGCTCTTTTCTGGTGCCTCATTCACTTTAAAATATTCAGGATTTACTCTTAAACGATAAGTCTTTATTAAATAATGTGCTCGCTCAAGTGAATGGCACACAATATGCTGTCAGTACTCTCAACAGTAACTGTGCTGAGTTGAATTACCACCAGTAAAAGATGGGAAAGAGTCAAAAAGATGGGATTTTTACAGGCGACAATTAGTCCCGCGTCTTATTTTGGAGTTTTCACACAATGGACATATTATCCAGAGGTGAATTGATCATGTTTGCCTCTGGAGGTTTGCTTTCCATTGTGCTTGTCTGTTTGTGTGTGTGTGTGTGCATGCGTATGCTTTCACGTTCTCATTACTTTCCCTGTCAATTTCCCATCAATCGCCGACCCTGTGCCTACCCGGCTCCCCACTCTCGAAAAAATCAGTCGCGCAATCAAGCGGCGCTGTCCACAAGAGCACTCAAATCATCACCAAGAACAAAAATAAGACGACAGGCTAGTTAACCTCTTTACCCTCATCAGGAACCAGCAACCACCCAGCAGCCGGCATTAATGCAATTCTGCTCTGACAGCCTATAATTCCGAACTCCATTACCATTCCCAAAACCACTAAGTGCTAAGGGAGACCTTTGATTCCGTGGTGCAGCCGAACAGTAAATATCTAAATGCGTTATGTCAAAATGATAGATTTTGGGTGCATGTTTTTCAGCATGGCAGGACTGGTTCTAATAGCCCCGTCCACCCAAGAGGAGGTAATGGCAAATGGGACAAACTTCTTGAAATGATTTTTTAAAAAGGGGTGATAAGAGAAGAGAAAGAACCGATGAAATTTAAAGATGCCATAAATAAAGCAGTCAAACCATTCTTTCAGTCGAATGCAAGGAATTCACATAATTCTCACTCTAGGTAAACAAAGACAGGAGGCATTTGAGCATTTTTCCTCCTCAAAGGAGCCACTGATAACCCTGATTCCTAAAGCGATGGTCTATAAATACTCCGCGGCCTAAAGACGCCTTAACGGAGAGTCTTGAGTTTCGGTTCTGAAGTGGCACACATGGGAAAAGGCTTACACCTGATAAAGCCCCTCAATGCTGCTTGTCATTTTCAGGCTTTATGAAAATCCACAGACGAGTCTGGCGAATGAGGAATGGTCTGGCTTTTCAACCTTATCCCATAAATCTGTCTTTGAGTAAAACGTTGAATTATTTAGCAATTTTCTGGAAAAAGGAATCTCACTAGACATTACTTCACTGTACTTTATTTTAAAAATAGTCAATCACTGTAAATGTCAAGCACAGAGCAGGTAGGAAAAGCAGACAAATAAATGTTACAAACAAGAGAACCAGAAAGCAGTCAGAGAGGCAAACAAATCCAAATCATCGTGAGACATAGCAAACGTGGTCAAAGTCCAGTAAATCAAAGTCCAGTAAATCAATCCAACAAGGGAAAGGGCAAGACACGAATCAGAATAATAATCACGAAGAAATAACAGAAATGCTCGTATGCAGGGCAAACCTCTGACAATACTTGACAAAACAACCCTGGTAAACACAGGAGTATTTACACTGGCAGTACATGTGAGTAAAACTTGTGAACTGGATCTAGATATCACAGGTCTTTATGAAGGCCACTATCCCTGCATTTGCTCTAATTTTGTAAAGCTGCTTTGTAACAAGTACCATTGTTAAAAGCACTATATAAATAAAACTGAATTGAATTGAATTGATTGAACTCATGAATGGCTGATGTCGTTAAAAACCAAACAGTTCAAAAACTGTTCATAATCTCTTTTAGCAAAGAGATCTTTATGCATCAGTGTTATTTTAGTGTGAATAGATACTTTAACAGACTATTTGTGGAGATTATAGTGCTCATAAGGCTCATTACTGCTCATAGCACATGCGTACTACGTAAAATGGCCTGCCATGTATAATCTAAATGAATCTAATTTATGTCTTAAATACATTGCATGCAAATAATATTTATCTCTTTAAAATAGTCAAAGAGAACTGACTGCCCTACAATGTGATCACTGTATTTACTGCAATGTGATTATGAGAAGCTAAATTGTTTGTGTTGTAAACTTTATTACAGCTAATGAAAATTGTAACATGTTTTTTGTGTGATAAAGAACCCTTTATTAATGAAGGCGTGGGTTAAAGAACTTTAAGTCATATCAGCAGCTCATAGTAAAGTATATGCCATGTTTGTAGGTGCCGTAATTCCAGAGTGTCCATCACATGACTCTGATCCTCTCATATTTCCAATTTTCCTGCATTGCTGGATTGGGTCCTGAACTCCACTAGATGAAAATTAAAAGTAGAATGTAGCACATGGAACAGCACATCTTTGTACATCCGAAAAACAACACCGTGCAGCGCCATGCTCGAGTGAAGCTAGAGGTTTGTATCTGATGAGATGTGCGGTTTCCTTGCCAAACACAGCGAGCCAACGAGTCTCATCCAATGCTTATGGCTCATCCAAGTCATCCGCTCAGAGCAGGGCAGAATGGGGTTTTCCACGATGCAGCTCGTCCGGGAAGAATGGGTTGTGTCAATGGATGTGACCCATGGTGCATGGAGGAAGAAAATGGAAGTTGGAGATTTATACTTTGCCTCGAAACGGTTTCATGAACAATTCTGAAGGGAAAAGCAGGGAACTGAACCCTCTCAATATTCTACTGCATGTGTAGCCATTTCAGTTTATGAGCAGCGAGGACCTAAGCAATGCAGAGCCGCAATTGCAGGCATCAAAATCTCCAAGATCTCGGCAAAAGCCCTCTATTCCAGAGAATTGAAACAACTTTGTAACACACACACACACACACACACACACACACACATGTGCATGATTTATGAACCATATACTGTATAAACAGCACTGGGAAAAAATAAGAGACCACTGCAGAAATGTCCAGTTTCTCGGGTTTGATCTTTTATAGCTGCCAGCATTGAACTGAACATCTTTGTCTTAGTTTTTAAGAACTGCTGACAATATTTCTCCTCATTTCCAAAAAGAATATTGTTCTTTAAAACATACTTTTAAATAAAAAAATACAAAACATCACAATAAGAGAAATGGTGCAGTGTTTACAGAACCTGAATAATACAAAGAAAACTAATCTCTCGTTCTCTCTTAAACAAAATGGCAATAATGACCTTTGAGGAACGGCAGCATTTTTTAATACTTTTCTTCATTAAATAAGATGTGATTCAGGTGATCAGTAATCAGTCCCTCATAAAGCAGAATGAGGTGTGTGTAGGAATTTAACAGACACTGGACTGGAATGGTTTCACACTCTTAGAGATGCTGATTTAAAAAAAAAAAGTTGCAGTGGTCTCTTATTTTTTTTCAGAGCAGTGTATAGTTCATCACACACTGTATTCTGTAAGCATTATTTATTACTTTTATTACTTTTATTTTTAATATAATAATGTTAATTTATTGGTAAAGACCAGGTTATCATGAAGCTGATAATCACACACACACACACACACACACACACACACACACACACACACACACACAAACACACACACACAGCCTAATCAGTAGCCATGTTTCTGTGTTCCCACTGCTGTCTGTATTACAGCATGGCAGAAAGTGTAATATGAATCACTCAGATGTTTGGGTGCTGTATCATCTCTCTTCCTCTGAAACATGTCGGATGGACCACACCGAACCCTTGACGGGTTACATTACCTGTCATGCAAGAATAAATTAACAGCCCTCCTTTTCCAGCTGAGCCTTCTTCTTTTCTGCACCCCTCCTTTCTCCAACGGCCTCTTTTACCCTTCAAACACTCTCTCACACTTGCGTTCTCTCCCTCTCTCATCCACACCCCTCCCTTTGTCTCGACACTCTCCGGCCTCCTCCATCAGGTCTTCGGCATCTCGCGTGGAACTCAAGTAGCACTGTATTAAACAGCCAGACAGACTCAATCAGAGAGATGGTTTTGCTCCACAGGAGTGATGGTGTGCCTCCCTCCTCCCTTGATTAGACAATCAGATAGCGATGACTTCACCATGCAGGCAGATGGTGCTTTTCCTGTTGTTAATTTATTAATTTATTAAGCGCTCGCAAATTTTTATCAAACACAGTCTGCTTGTTGCTCCCCTTAAAAAAACACACTTTGATGTTCTTTTTTGGCCTGGTTTCATTTCGCGACAGCCTTGCATCCTTGATTTCGCGGGAAGGCTTTGGATCCTGTATCCCATTACGCAAGAATCCTGCCCTCCATTCTGGAATAGGTCAAGCTCGGGTCTTTAACTCGTCTCTTCCTCGCCAGATAATAGACCTGTCCTATAGATATGAGTGCCCATACGGCCTTGTTATTGCGCCTTTACCCCTCGGATCGTGCCCTTTACTTCGGCGCGGCCGCATTCGTCCGAGTCCTTGCCGCCAATTGTGCAAGCAATCTCCAGCAGCGGTGAAGTGTCAGGGCAGAGCGCCAGTCATTCGAGGAAGGTTAAGCTAGCTGGCAGCTGAAGATGGGGCTCGGAGACCGACTTTATTGGCTTTAAGGGGCAGGAGCGGTGCACAGTTGTTGAGCGCTATAGGAGACGTCTGAGCGAGAGTGACAGCGAGCTTGATTGCCATTTGTCTGACTGTGAACCAAAAACTGAGCTACACAGAGGAGCAGCTTTCGAGAGAGCTGGCCTACTGAGCACAGCATGATGAGACAGAGGGAGTGAGAGAGTGAGAGAGAATCAGTTTTCTTAGTATAACCAGCCAAAAGAGAGACAGGGGGAGTCTTGACAAGGCTGACAGTAGTCAGTTCAACTCAGGATCAGAAAAGCTGGTGCAGGTGCACCATCAGAACCGCCTAGGCCCAGAATTAGGGGCTTTGACACGTGACCAGTCATTTATTACTGTGATTGCATCAGCAGTCACACTATTGTCCTTCTTGAGCTATATTTTTATTATTATTTGTCTTTTTATAGCACTAATTTGGTGCCACTTCTCCTCTTACTGGGTATATTACTGGGTGAATAGTGCAATATATCTTGGTGCATTGTTACTGTTTATGATGCATTATTACTGCTTGTTGTCAATGTCAATGTCAATGTCACTCTGTTGCGTGCCCGTATGTATATCCACAGTGTTCTTACATATACATATACATATACATAACATATATCCATGTATATACATATATATATTTTTCAATACACAAATATAATACATATTTTTAGGTTTTGCTGTTCTTACCTTTGTGCTGTCCACTTCTCGCCATAGCAATGCAAATTTTCCACTCATGGGACTAATAAAGGTTTATCTTATCTCATCTCATCTTACAAGTTTTGAAGTACTGGCATGGCTTCAGTGCAAAAATCTATGTTTATTGTATGTATACAGTGTTTTAATCAGTCGTGCTGAGTGAGAAGAGGCTCTGGTTCACTGTCCACTGTGAGAAGAATATTTTAATACCAACTTTTTTGGCAATAAAACCAATCTTTGCATGCCCACAGTCATCGGTTTCATAGCAACTGTGCAACCACGCTTCACATTTTCTTTTGGAAAGGCAATCTCAACATTATTTATTGTTGTGATTTACTGATTTAAATAAAATGAGTACACAAGTATCCAAGTAGCCTGTCTAATGAGTGAATATTTTAAGGGTATCTTCTCTATTTCATCTTTTGAGCACTGGAACCGCAATCCTTGGACTGACAGAGCTCCATCCATTACCTTAGGGAAGAGTTTGAGTGTAGTTTGTGATCCAGAAATAATCATCCAACATCAGTACTTGACCTCACTAATGCTCTTGAATCAGATACTCTTGGCAACGTTCCACTATCTAGTCTTCCCAGAAGAGGTGGTTACTGCAGCAAAGGGAGGACAAACTACTCCCACGAATATACTTGATTTCAGAAGAAATGCTAGTGTGTGCAAACAAATTTTAATTTATATATATATGTTTGTTTGTTTGTTTGTTTGTTTTGAAAAATAATAATTTATGCCTGTCCAACAGCGTACTGGGTAGAGTTCTAACCACTCAGCATTCAGCACCACCAGTATACTGATCACCGCCTGATCATCTGGAATCATCTGCTCCTGG
>JBBPDC010005196.1:0-13868 GCA_037974485.1 Hemigrammopetersius urotaenia | reverse complement strand
ACTGGACGTTCCTTTTATATTATAGGTTATCAGCAGTCGTATAAGCATTTCACTCCACATCATACTGTGTATAATGTATACGTGACAAATAAAATTTGAATTTGTTACAGGATTGACACTATGGCTCTGCAGCCATGACTAGGTACAAAAAGTTTATTCAGTAATTAAGAAAATAAATGCATAGATGATTTCATGGAAATAGTTTTAAAAATATTTATATTTGTATTTATTTTTAGTATACAGCGATGTGACATCCCCTGTCAGCGGCTGCTAGAGTCTGCCATCAGATAAACAATTGGGTTTATGTGATGGCACGTGCGGTATTTTGACATATGCGGTGGTCTTTCCTTGGCCGGCTCATCAGTGAGGGTTCTTAGCCAGCCGGGGATTTAGTAATTATGGTGATGGTGTTTTCACTGGTTATGTGTGGTCCCTGTTCTCTCTCTTGGTGGCCCCTAATATAGGGCATCTGATCCTCATTCATGGTAACTCCTAAAGAGCTACTGGTGCACCTTGTCAGAAGCACATGCTTTCCCCCATGTGGACTCGGCTGTTCAAAACAAAGGGTGCTGAAGGGGCGTGTCGCCGCTAGTGTTTTGACACCGGCATGTACACCCCTCAGCTCCGGAGTCAAGTACTGGAGGAGCCCTGCCTACAAGGCATTACAACAGGAGAGGGCATCAACATTGCTATGTGCCCTGCCAGGACAGTGCTGTACAGTGGACAAGAAGTCCTGGAGAACCAGAAACCACTGGGTGATCCGGCTATTGTTGTTGGCCTCCGTGGCCATCCACTTAGGCGGAGCATTGTCCACGTACTGACCAGGGCTTCTCACTCAATGGTAGCATAACGAGTTTCAGCAGGCATGAGCTTTCGACTTACTACTTGGACAGGACTGCCCCCAGGCCTGTCTCTAACTTGTCCATGTGCACTAAGGAAAGTTTTCAGAAATCCGAATTTCGGAGCACAGTGGTGAGGATGTCCTTCAATGTTTGGAACATCGTCTCAGCCTCGGCCCTCCATCGGATCCAGTTCGGCCCTGAGGACCATGTCCATCAGTCGCTGGAAAGTTCAGCTCATCCACTTGGGGGCATCAAACTTCGTATTTCATTTAAACTACAAAAGTCATTGCAGAGGCAGAGGCTACTGTAGCACATGGGCGCCATGACCATAGGACTAGACTAATGACCGCGCACAGGGCCAAAATACGTCTGTGAATTGACTGATTACCTCACGGAGGTCCTGCAGTTGGCGCCTAGAAAGGTCCTAGAAAGGTTGGGTTCTATATGCGGTGCCAGTGATGCAGGGGCTGACAGGGCTAATGTGGCTCAAGCCACTTTTTAAGCAAATTGATGTGGTATGTTTGCTCCCCTTTCTTTTTCTCCAGCTGCTGGAGATGGTAGTTGATTGGATCCACCCTCTACTGGCCAGGAACTTACAGAACTTACACCAGCAGGAGCACTCTATCTCCCGGTTGAAACACATGGGGCTGCGCTGGACAATTATACACACACACCTGGGTTTTTTGTGTCTCCTACACATGCACTCGCATGACTGGGGCGACCCTTTCCAAGCGCACCTGGAGTTAGTGTACAAACTCAATTGTGGAGCGAGCTTTATTTACCCACATCTAGTAAGGCCCGCCGTCTTCAACCGAAGAGAAGCTCAATGGGGTGTCTCTCACAGTGCCAACAGTATGTACTGGAGGAGGAGTTCCCAGTTTGGACAAAGCTCTCCACTAACCCGTCTGTTTGGGGGTGATGTAGGTGCTTTACTTGGAGTAGTAGACACAAATCTGCTATTAATTTAGACATAAAGACATAAGGAGTCCCCTGATTGGAGAATATTTCTTTGGGGACCACACCCGACTAAACAGCATTAATAGCTCAAAAGCTATATTTTTCGATGTGGCTTTGCGCAGCAGGACGGCTTCAGGATAGCATGTTGCATTATTGATAATCACAAGGATGAATTTGTGGCCCCGGGTGTGACATCTCAGTGTGGCTGCCGTTAGAGGCAGCCTTTAAGTTTATTTAAGTTGGTTTGGTGCACGTTGAATTTATAGTTTCAGTTTAGTTCCAGGGTGGCTGCCGTTAGAGGCAACCTTTACATTAACTTAGTTTAGTAGGAGTATGAGTGTGTGCGTGATCATTAGGTGTTGGTAGTTTAGTTTAGGTTCTGTTGCATGGGGATTTAAATTAAACCCTGGTCATTCCAGAGGAATGGTGCTTGGTCACCCATGAACAGACGTAACACCAAAGTGTTGGGGGTTTGTAATGCTTGCTGGAGGGAAAGTGAAGTTCACCTGGGTTGTAAATGTATTTAGTTCAGTGCTTGCGCTCAGCGACAGAGAAAACGTATCACTCAGCGGTCTGCGGATAGAGCCGGTCTAAGTCTGGTGTGAGTGTGCTCGTGACTCTTTCTGTGAGACTGTCTCGTTTAGGAAAAGCCGTCTGGACCGATGAAAATCCGGTTCCACGACAAATGAAGGATAAGCACGGTGAAGAGGAGATCCGGCAGGAATAGGAGCTATTAAGACAAGTGGCACGCCTCGCTGGCAGCGATCTCCTTCCTTCCCTCTCTCTCCTTCTCTCTCTCTTGTCTATCTTTTATCCAGGAGCTGAATCTACGCCGGTGAGACCTGCAATCCTTACGGTGTCAAGGTGGAGAGAGAGAGGACATTACGGACTGAAAGCAAAACCGTTCAGAGGTCCTGGTTGGAGAAAAGGTCATCCGGGGAAACGCAGTGTCTTTTCAGAGCCAAGGAGATCCAGAGGGGTGAAGGTCCCCCTTGTGGTCGTGAAACTCCTCTGTGACCGAGCAAGATTTGAGTTGGACTTTGTGTACTTTCTGTTAATAAACATAGTTGCTTTGGAACTTACACTGCTGCTGCTGTGACTTTCCGCCCTCCGCCTGCCATGACACCGGGCAGTGGAGCGCTTCAATCATTCATTCCTCATCCATGGTAACTCCTAAGGAGCTACCGGTGCACATTGTCCATGGTGATTAAGGGTTGTGTTGCCACTCGTGTTTTGACAGCGACACGTCTTGGCCAATTCAGCACCCTGGATGGCGCCGGCTTCTGAGTGCTTGTGAGGGACTGGCGCGGGACATCTGGCCCAGCACCACATTTTATAAAGGTCCCTGAGTTTAAGTTCTGGTGATCGGCCCACCTTCACATTCTCCTGGTGTGTACCTGTCCTTTAGTTTGTGTTTTAGAAAGAGTATGGGCCCTCACTGTCCCAGCCGCCGGCAGCACCAACTCCTTTCCCCACTGCGGGGCAGCACGAGGCAGCATTGATATTCTTGTTACAATGGCATCTGTAAAGGGATGGATTTATTAGGCAGTAAGTGAACAGTCAGTTTACAATAAAAGGGTCTTAGGTGCCCGTGGTTCACCAATGCACATAGAAAGTGAAAGCTAGAAAAAATATATATTGAGTTGCTAGGTTACAGGGTTGCAGACGAGACTGACACCGCTCTGTCTGGCATGTTTTTGTTTGGCATTTAAAAACATTTGTATGATTTAATGTAAATATTCATACAATCAATTCATAATATTGTATAGTTTATATATTTATTTATTATATATTTATACTTTTATTTTTGCAATTTTTTTTCTTGTGGCAAACACCATCTCAAAAGAGAAAGTTGAGTACTGTGTCTGGCTCCTATCTACCTTGATAGGAAACACAGTATTTCCACTGCTGCCTGGATGACACCCAGCTCTATTTGTCCTCCAAATGCACTACACATCTACCCCCTCCTCCAGTTTAGACTGTTTATGAAACATTCGAACTTGGTTCTCCCACAACTTTCTCAAATTAAATACAGATAAAACTGAAATTCTTCTTGTTGGTTCCAAATCTTTCTAAAACTGGTAGTTTTTCACCATCTATTGATAATGCTACTGTCCTCCCTTCTTCTCAGGTCTGGGTGTCATCCTGGAACGCAACCTGTCCTTTACTGCCCACATAAACAACATCACTCTGTCTGCCTACTTCCACCTCCGTAACATAAACCGCCTTCGTCCCTCACCCACCCCCACTACCACCGTCATATTAATAAAGGTCCTTGTCACATCCCTCCATAGATTTCAGCTGGTTCAGGGGGGTATTCCATGAAACAGGATTAAGGGAAAGTCTGACTTACTTTCCCCTACTTTCCCTTAAAATAAGGCAGACTTTCCTGTTTCATGTAATACTCCTTAGAACTCGGCCATCCGTATCATTTCCAGATCTCCACACACACGACACATCACCACTGTCCTCAAGCAAATTTACTGGCTCCCTATTAAGTTCCGCATCCTTCTTTCAACATTCAAAGCCCTCCATACCCTAGCTCCTCACTATCACACTGATCTCCTTCATGTATGTACACCTTCATGCACTCTCCGCTATTCCTTTGGTTTTCTCATTTCCCCACATCACGCCTGTATGTCCACCGTGGGGCTCAGATCATTTAGCTGCACTGCTCTCCAACTTTGGAATACACTCCGAACCACAATATCTTTGCCCATGTTTAGATCTCTACTCAAAACTCATTTGACTCACTCACACCTAATACCACTATCATCCATAGATAAGTAAATATCCTTTTGTATGTATATGTATTTAAATGTCATTTGTATCTAAATTTTTATATGTTTTTAGATATATAGAATGGCACCAGTCAAGGCAGCTGAGAGGCAGAGACAATCCAAGGCTTGGATACAGATGCTGATTCTGTGAGAACGTAGCAATAGAGGGAGAAATGGAGGCACTTGTAACAGGGGATGCAAGAGCAAGAAAGACTTAGGTGTGGTGGGGTTAAAACTGTGTCACAACCAGGGCTCAAACTCACCTAGGCTAGAGTGTAAGAAAGGAACAGCATCCTTTGTCTCCTCCGTCTGGCTGTTTCTGTGTCTCCCTCTGCTGGAGACACAGAACAAAGCAGGGATAGTGGTAGAAAAGGGGAAAAAACAGCATTACCTGAGCAAAGCAAGAGAGAACAGAGACTGAAATGTTCAGTCAAAATAGTTAAAATTATTCAGCCAGTTTCACCACCAAGGTCTGTTACTCAATGTCAGGTCACGTGGAAGCTGACCAAGACAAATCTTTCGAGCTCCAGAAATAAAGAGGAAAATTTCATAATTTCATTTTATCCGTTTTTTAATCATTTAAGCATTAAAATGTTGCAGTATTCGAATGATTAAACAATCTAAAATGTATAGTTTAAGTCAGTGCATCACATTTAAAAAAGTTTAAAAAAAATAAATGTTATGTAAAAACTGTTAAAGTATTAATTGCTGTATGTAGTGTTTTAAATTGTTACATTTACATATTCTTTGTGATGCCATTTTTCAAACTGAGAATTATTAATGAAGTGTCCACATACAGCACAGAATTGTTATGCAGTTTTTGTTTCTTTATAAATTATTGTCAAAGTTGATAGTACTAGAAATGATTTGATTGCAAACCATGTTTCATTCCATTGGACAAAACATAGATAGATAGCTTTCAAAATATTTAATAACACTGCAATGTCACATGAGAAAAAACTAATGGGAAACTAAAAGGAAACTGAAAGAGAATAATTCGTGCAATAGTTTGTAACCTAACAATGTTAACCCTGTTTAAATAGACAATATAGCAGAGTATCTAATGTGAATGGGAGGTAAATCTGAGGCAATACAGTAAGTAGACAATTCGGTATTGTAAAGTATTAAAAGGGATGTAAAGCTTACATGACAGAAGGGAGAAGAGTCCATATAACAGGTGTGAACAGTTCTTCATAATGTTACAGGCAACACTGCCAACCCTGTTATTTACAAATATGAAGGGAAATAATGTCAATTTTTACAAATATATTTATGTACATAATACTTAAGCATGCTATAACCATATTACTTTGGTTTCATTCCATGGTGTTCACATTACAGAGGACCTCATCTGAACCAACTCCATGTCCCTGACCAAAAACAGCCCAGCAGCTCCTGTAAAAGGGTACACCTCCCCAAATCCACATTCTACAGAGGTACCATAGACAGCTGTATCACAGTTTGGTATGGAAACTGCCACACCTCCGACTGCAGAGCCCTTCAAAGGATTGTGTGGACCACTGAACGCATCATCGACAGCCCTCTACCAGGCTTGCAGGACATTTACACCTCCCGCTGCATCCGTAAGGCTACCAGCATTGTGGGACCCCCACCATCCCTGCCACGAACCGTTTATCTCCCTCCCATCTGGTAGACAATTCTGCACCATTAGCAGTAGGTGTTCTTCCCCCAAGTAGCATGGCTCCTGAACACTGTCTATATACTGCAATACTTGCACAATTTGCTATATTTGTACAAGACAATCATTAACTGTTTACATGAAACTGCTCCAGCTCCTTCAAGTTGAATGGATGGTTGTCTACAACAATCTTTAAATCATCCCAGACTTTCTCAATTGGATTGAGGTCTGGACTTTGACTGGGCCATTTCAGGACATTTACGTATTTCTCTTTAAACAGCTGGAGTGTTGCTTTATCGGTGAGTTTAGAATTATTGTCCTGCTGGAAGGTGAACCTCTGTCCCAGTCTCAAATCTCTGGAAAACTCCAACAGATTTCCCTCAAGAATTTCTCTATATTTTGCGCCATTCATCTTTCCTTCAGTTCTGACCAGTTTCCCAGTCTCTGTCGATTAAAGCAATCCCCACCGCATGATGCCCCTGTGATGCTTCACTGTGGGGATGGTGTTCTTAGCATAATGACTAGCTACTTAGTGGTGTTGCACTGGTGTTGACTCTGGGGGTCAGAACAAGTGTATATATACACTGAGATCATTCCCCCGCCCCTTTAACTTCATTAAAATGTAGTTTGTTTTCTAGGTCCATCACTTAAAATCAAATGGAAAAATGTAATTACAGGTTGTAAGGTAACAAAATAGAGAGAATGTCAAACAGTGGGGTGAGTACGTTTGCAAGGCATTGTATTCCACACAACTCATCACCCATTCCCCAATTCCCAAACAACAAAGAGAAAGCTCTTAAACATCTTCAGTCAGCAGCCCATACTTGTGAAAAGGCCAGTTCTAAAAGTAGCCGTTATAGAGATTCTATTCCTGAGTCAAACGGTGCAACTTCCCACATTCCTGTCTGCTTCTTGGGATAAGATGTAGTGAAAGTTACTTTTGCTTACTCTCATTTTGTAAAAGAATAAACATCAGCTTATCATCACTTGCTGACTTTGCTGTTACTTGATTATTTTTGTGTTATGTTCACATCATGTTTAATGTGAATATTACTGTTGCATTAAATTTATCAACAAGTTTTTCCACATTCACATTGTTTATTCACATCGCCCTGTATGTGTTAAGACCTTCACACAGAAATTGTTTGATAGTGTTCAAGCAGAGCCATCCCCAACTGTAAAACAAGGTGAGAAATGTCCCACATTTGAACATTTTCACAAAAACAAGAACATATTCAAGTGCATGGTGTTATGACATCCTGACACCCTTTTGACTTCTGGCCTCCTGAGCATGCCTCCCTACTTACCCGAGAAAGGCACCTGCTGCTCAAACTACTGCCAAGAATTATCATGGAGTTTTTGCTGTATGGCTAGAGTATAAGCCAAAAATAAATGGGGAGGAAAACTACTTGAAAAACATCCAAAATGAGTCTAGAAAATTTTAGCAAAACCCCTAGCAACAGGCTAAGGTTAGATTCAGTACTATTCCTGAAACTCGTAAACAGAACTGAATCACGTTGAGCCATGCACAGGGTGAGGCACAAATGCAGGTTCCAGTCGATGGATTTTATTATACAAAAGACACAGTCTCTACACTAACACAAAACCAAAAGATACACAATGGTCTAACAAAAGACACATAAGGTGCGGGCATTGTGAGGACTAATGGTGAGGCATAACCAGCAACTGAAAACAAAACTCTTGTAACTTAAGTACTAAATACACAAAGACATAAACCAATCCCAAAACATAATCATTTAAACAAAACACAGGACACCTGACAACATGACTACAGACACAAACATACATAAACAAACAATCAAACACACAAAAACACAGTCAAACAAACAACCAAACCAACACACAATCAACCCAACCCACAAGCACACAAGAAAACAAATAAACAAGCAAACAAACACACACACAGTTAACCATACTAACAAAACAAACCAACCACACAAACAGCCAGCCAACCACACAACCAAACACATAACCAAACCACACAACCGAACACATAAGCAAACACATAACCAAACCCACAGGCAAACAAACAACTAAACCCACAGACAAACAACCAAACCACACTAACAAATAGCCAAAACACCCAAACACACAGCCAAAACTCACGATCAACCAAGTACATAAGCAAAATCACAAAACCAAGTACAGAAGCAAACACACAAACCAATGCAAGCCCCACAGCAAACAAGAGACCAAGGGCGGAACAAACCAAATTCAAACATCGCGGCCCTGTGGGCCCCACACGTCCTCCCCTGATCATGCCCTCCTCGTGCTGGCCTACTCCGTGGCCAGGTTGGCCCATGTGGACACCCCACATCCGCTCTGGAGATCACGTGTACATCCCCTAAAAAATCCATGCAGTCTATAACCCACATTCAAGAGCACTATTTTCAAGCACCTGGGTCCCTTACAGGGCAGCTTGCTCCAGTCATGGGGCATTGGGGAGATATCCCTTGCTGCCTGCCCAGGTGCCAGTGCGCCCGCTGATCCCATGTCCCTTTTGTAGGAGACGCAGCATGTCCTTGACCTGCTTTGTGACTGTTCAGTGCGGGGATGGGGTGGTCAGGCTTGGAGTCGATGATCCCTGGAACCAGTGTGGGTCGAAACAGAAAAGCAAGCTTAGGGACCAGCGGTGGAGCCAATCGAGCAGCTGGGGGGACATTCAAGGCAGGTGTTGGTTTTAGGACAAACTGCTTCCTAACAAACAAAATGACCTTTTTCAATCAGAATAAACAAGATAACATTGCTTGTTTTAACCCACCTGCAGAGCAAATTTTCCCTTTCTCCTATGCTCTTGCATGTATTCTTGGTGTGAACATGAATTAAGGCAGTTATAGATTTACGTAATGATGCTTATGAGCTCAAGTTGCTATGCAAGTATTTTATTTCTAATTAAATTAATAATTCCCCACCTCTACTTAAATAGCCATTTGACATTGATGTTGTTCAGTAGCAGCAGCAGCAAGGTTTTAAATTTGGCTAGATAAATTGTAGCCTGGTAGCCTGCTAACATTAAATATTGCAACGTAATGAGACATAATGAGTTTTTTTTTGTAAAGTCATTCAGTAAAAGGAATACAGTGGCTGTTTAAGTTACACACATTTATCTCTTCAAAACAAGTCCAACTACTGCATAGTAGTTTAGGTAGAACGCGGGTACACTCAACTTATTTAATGCTATGAAAGAACATTTATCCAAATGTAACAACTTGATCAAATAAAGATAATGAATGCTGCCAGCTGTGTAAATTTACCCTTTCACTCCCTCATTTTTCACTCATTTTTTTACTCACACACTAGTGATCTCATTTTGATTTGAATACAATACTAGCCAGATGGGATACTTAATGCCATCCCAGAGGCCACCCCAAATCCCTGTGGTACTTAACACTTAAATCCTGCCAGTATTGCAATAATATTCTTCAGGGTGACATAATCCTGGATCACCTTTCTTCATATTCTTATGCTCTTTGTCTTTTATTGGGCCTGATTTATGCTTTTAACCAAGACTACCCTAAATCTATGAAATGTTCATGCCTATCGGGAGCTAGCCACACCCTCTTTCTCCCTTTTCTGAAACCCATATCACTGTCCCAGACAAATGGAAAAGGGTTGATCTTGTGTTTGAGTTTCAGCCCACCAGGTACTCTATGGATTGGAAGAGGATCTCACTTCTGTGGGCCATGGCTGCCCTCCGATCAGACTCAGACACAGCACACTCCTATAATGCCTTCATCCACCATCTCAAGGCATCTTTTTGCCATCCAGACAGCGAGGTGGGCACTGACTCCCAACTGTACCATTTGCAGCAGGGAGATGGTTCCATAAGCCATTACACTGCAGAGTATAGGGCCCTGGTGGTTTTAAAAGGGTGGAGACACTGGACCAAGGTGTCACCAATTCCCCCAAATGGGTTGCAGCCACGCTTACAGGGACGACACACAAAACACAGAACAGGGCATCCGCAGGCAAGGTCAGCAGAACATCATATCAAGCTCAACATATGAGTTGAGATCAATGTATGAGTTTGTGCCAGAGGCCAGCCCCTCATAACTTTGCCGCTAGCCACCAGCCCTCAACCACCTCTTCCACCTGCACCTGCACTCGTCAGTTTCCCACCTCATCATGTGGACTACATAGAGCTGGGGAACCCATGCAGTTAGGGCGCATGTCTCTGACCACTGAGAAGAGGGAATGTAGGTATCATGAGGGGCTCTCCCCTAAAGATCATTGAGTGGTATGGCCCTTCCATTTGGGAAATGGTCAGACCAGGTGAAGGGAGAGAGGAACTTACCTGGTTCCATCACCATCTTCTCTGGCATACCGTCGTTTCCTGTCTGATGGTGACACCTGGCTCCTTTATCACAACCCCCTCATCTCCTGGAATTGTATCATCCAGTGGGAGCAGACCCTGTGCATGTCCTCCCCGACCACCAGATCATTGCAACTCACAAATGGAACCTGAAATCAAGGGTCCCCCAGACCTGGAACCCGCTCCAGCAGAGACCCGGGCTGGAGAACTCTTCGTCCCTACCACCATCAGGCCTGACGTCCTTGCTTGGGGGCCCTCATCCCCCATTGCTGGTCACCCAGGGCCCAGGAGGTCCCTCACCTACCTACAGAGAGCCTTCTGGTGGCCCTGCATGACCCAGGATGTTTGCCAGGTGTACACCAGGGGTAAGACCACCAACCAACCTACCCTGGGGAAACTCCAGCCTCTCCCTGTTCCCTATAGGCCCTGATCACAGATGACCATTTACTTTATCAAAAATATATTTTTTACTTTATCAAAATATATTGACAAAAATTATAAATGTTATCATAAAAACTTTAAATTGACTTTTCATGCACAAAACAGTTTATCAGGTTGCCAGATATGAGATTTGCTGTCTTGCCCATAGAGGTTTGGGTTTTGAAAGTGTGCCTCCAACGATGACGTAAACATAGGTTAATTATAAATGTGTCTGGTCTTGACTGAAATTCTACTCCAGCTGCAAAAGGTATTGTATCAAAGTACTTTGAATGAGATGTTTATATACTGCACTTCTATTTCATATGTATTACTAGCCATTGTTTTATTTATTATGTGTAAACAAATCTCTACATAATTTTTTATTTGCATTTATCTTTCCATGATTTGTATTGTGACAAATTTTTTTTTAACATTTATGCTATAACTGTTCTTTTTTACAGTCTATATGAGACCAGTTTATAAAGCTGACATGTCTTCTGTGGTGTCCCTGGATAATCGAACATTTATTCGCCCCTCAACATTTTACATCAATGGATTTTACAATATGCCACATACAAAGTATTATTACATATTTATGTGCTTTGTGTATGCTGTCACTGTTTTAGGGAATTCTTTTATTATGGGTACTATTTACCTGGCCCGTACTCTCCATACAGCAAAGTATATAGCTGTCTTCAGCTTGGCTCTGTCTGATCTATGTGGAAGTTCTGCTCTTGTTCCAAAGTATACTGAAATGTTTCTGTCTGAGAACCAGTACATATCTTATGCAGACTGTCTGACAAACATGTTTTTTGTTTTTCTCTTTATGTCTTTGCAGTCTCTTACTTTGTTGACTTTGGCCTTTGACAGAGTAATTGCTATATGTTTTCCTCTCAGGTATCATGCTATTATCACCAAAACCACAATGACTCTGATCATTGGTGTTATGTGGGTTTTCTCTGTGTTTATCAATACCATCCTTGTAGCTCTGATTACCAGGTTGTCCTTCTGTAGATCTACCAAAGTCGACAGCTATTTCTGTGATCATGGCCCTGTCCACAGACTAGCCTGTAATGATAATTCCCCTAATTATATAATGAGCTATGTCTGTATTGCTATTGTGCTTTGTATTCCATTGACACTAATAGCACTTTCATATGCATGTATTGGTTTTGCATTGCTGAAGATCTCACATGGTTCTGAGCGAATGAAAGCTATGAAAACCTGCACTTCTCATCTGATATTAGTGGCTATGTTTTATCTACCAATCACTAGCACTTACATCACTGCTCTTACAACATACATACATCCAAATACTAGAATAATCAACTCTGTCCTAACTCAGACAATTCCACCTATGTTAAACCCCATCGTATATACTCTGAAGACAGAGGAGGTACTGCGATCGATAAGAGTCCTCTGCAAACGATTCAAGGTGTACGCTGCAATGCAGGAGCCTATGAAAAGCATAGTGAAGAACTAATATAACAACTGTAGTTTGATTTATTGGCATAAAACATAGAATTCTACTGTATTATTTATAGCTAAAAAGCTTCAGAATGCAATTTTAACTTTCTTTTATTATGAATAGAGACCTATGATTGTAGTTCAACGTTTTGTTAAAGGATGTGTATATGGTTATAAGATGCATGTTTATTTATTACTGTACAACAAGTACACTGCATCATAAACAAATGTAAATTTTATTTTCAGATGATGATAATTGTTCATGTGTGCATTTCACATAATCTTTTACTGTAACAGCCAAAACCATCATAAAAATAAAAGATAAACAAGTACAATTGTGCAGAATCATGCAGATGGAAAAAAAGGATACTTTTTCTTTGAAAACAATTTATTGTATACATTGTTTTGAATTTCTGTTATTACTTTCACCTAAACAAACAGAAAGGGCAGCTGCCAAACTGTGCAAGCGACCTGCCATCAGCAATATGGAGAGATGAGAGAGAGAAAAATACAAAAAACTTTCGTTTTAACTAGCCAGTAATTACTTCTTGATATTTAGTAATTACTTCCCCCCAACTCTTACCCGCGTAGACGCACAAGAAGAATAAAGTGATTAATCAGAATCAGAATCAGAAAACTTTATTTATCCCGGAGGAAATTGTTCAACGTTAATTACAAATGTTTATTTGCAAAAAATAAACAGTGGTGGTAGGTTTTTGCTCTTATACTCACTTTTTTTTTTAGCTTTTAATATGCTGCACATTGCTTTTAAACTTGCACAACTTTATAGAACAGCTTGGTCTAAATGTCCAGTTCAAAATATAAATATACTGTACAAACGCCAATGTTAGCATACTTTTTACTACTTTGTGAAACTAGTGAGACAATGGAATATAATTCAGAGGATATACCTGAAATATTATTTTAGCAGCTTGCACACTTTCTCTATCTCTCCATGCCATCCTGCATGTCAGAGACATAGAACATGAATGCTGTGTACCTTTCATAGGGGAACTGGGCAATACATTGCAAGGTGGAAGTTGTCTTTAAATAGTCTAATATAACTATTAGACTATAGAAAGGCAAATCTGATTTGTTTAAGGCTTTGTTGAGTTGTTAATCTGGATCCAGATTCCATACTTCCATACAATCTCTTACATGGATGTCCCCTAGGCCTTGGACTAGGGTGGGACCTGTGCGAGACAGAAATAAGAGATGGCTCAAATATGTTGTGACTCAAACAAGCACACACCCCATCATTATAACCTCATACATATAGATATTCGCACACACAAACATCTATCTAATATAGCATTTGATTAAACTTGTGTGGCTTTGTCACTTGGAATATACGTGGAATTGGTTCATATGCAAAAAGACATACAATCTTGGAATATTTAACAAAATTACAGGCAGATATTATCCTACTG
>JBBPDC010005141.1:0-12500 GCA_037974485.1 Hemigrammopetersius urotaenia | reverse complement strand
AGTTGAGGCGAGTGCTCTTTAACAGAGGGGGCAGTTTACGACCCCAGAAAGCCGAAGGGGGCCCCAGAGAGGTTGAGGAATTATAATTTCTGCTCCTCTTGCAAAAAAGAAGTATGGAAGGTGGATTTACGAGGGATTTTTCACTGCCAGGGATGACCGAGCGTCAAGCTAAACAGTTGGCCTGGTCTCAGCAGAAGCAGCAGGTGTGAAGAAGGCGCGAAGTGGTCGCTCTGCCAGCACAGACTGCCATGTGTCTCTCAATATAGAGAGGGCGCAGTTTTCTATGGGTGGTCTACCCTCTGCCAGGCTGGACTTTAATCAACGTCTCGTCGCTAAGTGAGCATTTAGCCATGCAGCTAACATCTCACACACATAAACACACATACACTCACCATATAAACACCACACCTGTAAACTACATGGAAGGTAGTCTCTCTTTCTCTCTCTCTCTATCTATCTGGATTTCTGTCCATCCATTAATTCATCTGTCCATCTATCTAGACATTAACAATCTATCCATCTATTTGTCAATCAATTTTCTATACCTGTGTCTCTCAATACAGAGAGGGGGCAGTGTTATGTTGGTGGTCTACCCTCTGCCAGGCTGGCCTTTAATCAACTGCTTGTCGCTAAATGAGCATTTAGCCATGCAGCTAACATCTCACACACATAAACACACATACACTCACCATATAAACACCACACCTGTAAACTACAGGGAAGGTAGTCTCTCTCGCTGTGTCTCTATCTCTATCTATCTGTTTGTGTGTCCATCTATGTATCTAGCAAACAAACTAGCTATCCATCCATTCATCCGTCCATCTATCTAGACATTAACAATCTTTCCATCTATTTATCTATCAATTTTCTATACCTTTGTCCACATGTCCCTTCCTCTATCTGTCTACCCATCTGATCATCCGCTCATCCATTTGTCTATGCATCTGTCGATCCATCCATCCATCATCCATCCATCATCCATCCATTTGCTGCTCTTTTCCTCAGTGAAATATTTCATCAAGACTTCTGTAACCGGAGCAAAGTCGTCCAGCTGTAGTGATTTTGGGTAAACACTTCTCAGGAAAATATTTTATTACATAAAAACCCTGGAAAAACCCCAGAGCATCACCCCTCACCATTTGACTTGTCCTTCACCCCTTCATCCCCTCTTTTTGTGCCATTTTCCAGCATTCAGTTCCTTCCTTCCTGCCCTCCTATCTCATGTCAAAGTGTCAAGAGAAAATGCTGCTAATTCCATTCTTTCCACTCTGATACAAAAAAACATGGAACATTCCACAACGTTACAAAAAAAAAAATGCTTTTATATCAGCCTCCAAAGCGAGCTGCTGGAAATTCAGCAATAATGGCTGTTCTGGGGTATGCGGGAGCGTCAATAATTCATGATAAACAAGAACGGCCCTCTAACGGCCTTGAATGCAACCTGGAATCCACTGCTTTCATCACTGACTAAGTCTCAGGCAGTATAGAGCATATACAGCTCTTCTTGCTTCCCTGCCTTCAGTGAGTTTACTGTGAAGTAGAGCTCCAGCTGCTTTTATCAGGTGAACACAAGCGAACACGACTTTGCTGAAGTGGATTCAGTGTGGAATAAAGTTATACTCCAGTGGAGTCAAGGCATGTCTGGTGTCTGGAAACCTCATGTACGTGACTACCTGACAAATACTGGAAAATTAAAGGGCCCATTTTCAACATGAACAACTGTCCGTTTTTTCCCGTCTCTTTATTTCTTATAAAAAAAAAATTGCCAAAAGTATTGGGTTTTGTGACATCACAGAATCAACAAATTAAAGTTTTGGTATGTTTTACATTAAAAGTTTAAAACTTAGGCATACCATTTGTCCGATGCCATTGTATACAACTGATGAAATACAATCAGTTCTGTTATTTAACATCACTGCATTAGTCTCATAGCTCAGATACAAACAAAGGAAACCAACCAACAAACCATGACAAATTGTGTGTGTGTGTGTGTGAGTGTATGTGTGTGTGTGAGTGTATGTGTTACATATGTGTGTGAGTGCATGTGTGTGTGTTACATGTGTGTATATGTGTGTGTGTGTGAATGTGTGTGTATGTGTGTATGTATGTATGCGTGTATGTATGTGTGAGTGTATGTGAGTGTGTGTGTTTGTTAGTGTGAGTGTGTGTGTGTGTGTGTGTGTGTGTGTGTGTCTGTATGTGAGCATGTATGTGTGTGTGTGTGTATGTTTGTGTGTGTGTTTGTGTGTGTGTCTGTGTATGTGTATGCATGTGTGTGTGTGTCTTTGTTACATATGTGTGTGTGTGTGTGTGTGTGTGTGAGTGTATGTGTGTGAGTGTGTGAGTGTGTGTGTGTGTTACATGTGTGTGTGAATGTGTGTATGTATGCGTGTATGTATGCGTGTGTGTTTATGTGTGTGAGTGTATGTGAGTGTGTGTGTTTGTTAGTGTGAGTGTGTGTGTGTGTTACATGTGTGTATATGTGTGTGTGAATGTGTGAGTGTATGTGAGTGTGTGTGTTTGTTAGTGTGAGTGTGTGTGTGTGTGTTACATGTGTGTATATGTGTGTGTGTGAATGTGTGTGTGTATGTGTGTGTATGTATGTGTGTGGGTGTATGTGAGTGTGTGTGTTTGTGAGTGGGGGTGTGTGTGTGTGTGTGTGTGTGTGTGTGTGTGTGTGTTCACATGAGCAGGCTGGATGAGAGAATAAAGCCCGAGGCCGTGGCGATGGCGGCTGCTGTGGAATTGACCGTTATGTGTCTGGATGGCTGCCCGTGCAGAGACACTTCCAGAGCAGCTGCAGCTCCAGCTGTATTGTTCCAGTGCCGCTGCAGTGCTGACATTTCATACTCATTTAGCCCCTCTGAGAGAAATGAGTCCCCCATTCAGAAAGCTTCACACACACTTCAAAGCGACGGCAACAAGTGTTTCATAACGCAGCCCTTTGATCATTTACCAGTTTATCAGTAATTATTGATTACGGCCATGAAATTCCAGCCCTGGCTTTGCTCTCAGAGGGACTCTGGGAGGCTAACCAGGGACAAGAACATCACAAACAGCATTTTCTATTCTTATAATGTTAGATTAATGCTTAGACATTGCCAGGTCTGTTCACAACGAGGCCATTTTTAATGCAATTTTTCGTGCAATTAATTAACCCTTAGAACTTAGACTGTGTTAGTAAAATTTAAATAAATATAAACAGTGTAAACAGTCTAGAAGCGGTGTTTGTTCTCCTACACGCTCAATGTCACTCGTCCGCTCTCCGGAGCCCCTCCCTCAGCGTTTTTCCCCACCCACTTGTGGCCGGAGACTATTTGTTCAATTTGTTCTTTATATTCATTTGCATGTGACCCCATTTTTAAAACCTCAGTAGTGGTTTTTATTATTACATGTGTTTTAAATTACAATAACTTTGGTTCTACGCGACATAGGAATACCAAACAAAGCTCAGCATGACGTCTGGCACCTCGGGCTTTAACACAAACCGGAGGAACTTCCATATAAGGAGCTGTTTTGCTGTATGGTGCCGATTTACAATTTGTTGTGCTGCCGGTGCAGATTCGTGCCACTCGTGTTCTATTTAAGGGTTAAACACTGCACACAGTGAGGATGCAGAAGCTGAATGTATCTGCTGAGTGGCGACAAGAACAAAATCATCCTGTGCCCAGTTCAGAGACACGCAGCTAAAAAGACGGCTGATACAAAGGTTCATCGCTGACTCACAGCTGAAGCTCTGCTGCAGGGCAGTGTGTGTGAAGGGGCTGGACCCGTTGGTATAAAAGGGGTAAACATCCCCAGAGTCAGCTCTCACAGAAAAAAACATGGGAGAAAAAAAATAAAGCTTCGGGGTTGGAAGTGTTATATATGGGGCTGAAGTGGTGTAGAACTTTTCTTCACGCTGTTTTATATCTTGCTGTCCAGCCAGTGTGAAATTTGTCCTCTGTATTTAACCCATTCACCAAGTGAAGCAGCGGGCAGCAGTGTGTGGGGACGGTACCTTAATCAAAGGAAACTCAGACATGCCACTGGTAGTCCTGGGATTTGAACCCACAACCTTCTGGACACAGGGTCAACTCCCTAATCACCAGGCCACCAGCTGACCTAGTAACAGCTGTGTGTGTATGTGAGTGTATATATGCGTGTATGTGTGTGTATATATGTGTGTGTGTGTGTGTGTGTGTGTGAAAGGTCATACTTTCTGGACATATCAGATTTTTTTCATGTACTTAATATTTCCAATCTGCCTAATTTCAATAAGCCACAACAACACAGTCCAGTTCAGTGGAGCAACATTTCAAATCAGAAACTCAAGGTCATGTAGCATCTCCAAGCACAGCTCGCCATGTTTCCTGCCTGTGTTCTGTAAAGACTGTCTCAGTTATGAAATTTATGAAATCTAACGACAGATCAATCCTGAGGCCGGTCTCTGTGCTCCAGCCTCACGGCCCTTAGTGACGGGAAGAGGAACAGAGAGGCGGACGTACCATGTGGTAGTTCACTATTTCCTGCAGGCTTTCTCCACATTTATCCAGGCATTCCTGCAACCAAACAGAGACATGATTAACTCTAGACACTCCAAAAATAAGGCAAACCTAACTTTTTTGGCATCAAGGTATTATTTCAGAGGGGAACCTGAAGAGAAGACCTGGCGGTTTCTGGGAATTGAACCAATACATGCCTGTTATTTTAACATCACGTTTATTCAACAGAATAAATGTTTATATTTTAACTTTGGAACTTCTCTTATTTCATTTTTAGTCCATTCTTTAGTCAAATTCTCTTAAATGTTATCCACTCAGTGGCTGTTCTAGGATAAACAAGGATATCTGAGGCGTATAAAAGACATTAATGTTAAATCTGAATTCTGTGTGTATGTGTGTGTGTTACAGAATTCAGATTTAACATTAATGTCTTTTATAAGCCTCAGATATCCTGGTTTATCCTGGAACGGCCAAAGAAATGGACAAAACACTACTAGAATCCCATAGAAGATGCTGATGGAAACAGGAGACAGGTGCATTTTTCTTTGTTGTTTGACTGTATTTTGATATTTGTGGCCTGAAATGA
The DNA here is from genome assembly GCA_037974485.1 of Hemigrammopetersius urotaenia. Classification (NCBI taxonomy): domain Eukaryota; kingdom Metazoa; phylum Chordata; class Actinopteri; order Characiformes; family Alestidae; genus Hemigrammopetersius; species Hemigrammopetersius urotaenia. The sequence goes on along the minus strand of JBBPDC010005141.1, from coordinate 7,430 downwards.
AGGCCTGGCTCTAATAGTAATGGTTCACCACTGTATTACACATATACATCAGAAATGGACCACAGTACAGTCGCTTTAAACCACTGAAACATCTGGAATAATGGCTGAGACTCATGGTTATGGATTAGAAGGCCGCACGCAATTACATGTTTCGGTAAGAGAGTGTACGCTGGAAAACAGGCAGCATGGTGACAGATTCCCAGCGCTGCACGCAGCAGGATCTGGCAAAACGGCAGCGAAAGAGCGTGTCTGACATTATATTTTACAATGGAAAATACAACTAGTGCGGCAGGCTTTAATAAGATCCCTGGCTAAAGACAAACAATCCAGTCAGGACAAGCTTTAATACTGTTCTCTCCCAGGCGGCGGCACCCAGTCTGCCTGCGCTGGCGCGGAGTCCGAGTGAACTGGAAGATCTTGGCCGCTTGCAGCATCCCGGGCCTGATTCTCATTGACTAAAGGCGTGTCTAATTAAAGTCAGGGATATGAGAAATGCTCGCAGCATTACTAGAGAGATAAGTGTGTGGAGTGTGGAGGGGTTAAAGGGGCTTTTACACATGCAAGCAGTATACAGCAACATCTGGACACATCTGGTTGCATAGACCACTTTGGCCATCAGAAACAGAAGATCTAAAGACCTGAGTTTCAGTGGGACAAATGTGATGCCTGTGTGTGAACTTTTTTAGAAGCCAACAAGGCCTCAGTGTACGTGGAAGGCCTTGATAAAATGCCAAGAGTAAATTCTTTGAAAATTCCAAAAAAGTGTTTTATTAACCACAAATAGGAAAAAGTCATGTGACAAGGCTACCAATGGCCTTATATGATTATTCATTATTATTATTAAATCACAGATCTACTTGATTTAAAGATATGTGTGAGTGCGTGTCTGCGTGTGTGTCTTGTTCAGAGAAAAAAAAAACGATTTTAAAAAAGTGCTTATAGCTCCCCCTCCTGGAGAAAGTTCAGACTGCAGAACATGGCTTTATAATGACATGAGAATCACACAGACGATGCTTTGAGGAAAGAAACGTTTCAAATATTTTTTGAACCGAATAATTGAGTTTAATCAAGCGATCATGGCAGACCTAGACTGGAATCAAGGAAATGTTTCTTGTATCTAAAAATAAATGATTTTCGATGACATTTTACAGTGTTGGTAGAATCAAACGTTCAGCCGGTCCCACACACACATACACACACACTTACCGATATCATTTCGTCCTTCTTGCACTGTTGAGACAAGTCTCGAATGCCATTGACAAAAATTTTGTTGGCGCTGACGTACGCCTTCCCGGCTTCAATCATTCCACTACATAGTTTCACCAGCTGCAGAGAGAGAGAGAGAGAGAGAGAGATTAATAATCACACACTGATCCAATTTCCACAGTGATGCATCAGCAATAATGATCTGGACCATCTTTCATCGTTTTATGAACGTCAGCGTATATTTTTTTGTTTCTTCCTGTCAGCTCAATCGTTCATCCATCATACATTTTTTAAACGTAAACCGTCCAATCACTGGGCTCCTTCATTTTACAGAGCACATGTGGCCTGAACCAGACCAGGTTAAAGAGGCACCATGTCATGCGATTAATCAGTGTTAATATTTTTCATTTGTTTTTCTGTGACTAATTGATTGAAACGAATGCGTTAATTCAACACCAAGGGCCGTTTCATCTACACACACACACACACACACACACATACACATACACACACATACACACACACACAAATATATATATATTATCACACAGACACAAGCTTTGAGTGCTCTTTCTCTTTAGGTAGTGCTGTTTCTCTGCAAAAGTATCTATACATGCTAAAAAATTTCTCCTTTATATATATTTTATTTCATTTTATATTTGTAAGTTAGTGCTGCTTCTCTTTGATCTGGCATGAAAATCTTGAAATCAAATGCACATGTACGAATGCAAACACACACACACACACACACTCTCACACATGCGACAGGTGCCGTTTCATCTACATTAGAACTCCTCTCACTAATGTGCCAATTAAGTTCCCACATGTAAAGACTGCAGTAACAGTTTCCCACTTTCCTCCCGTGCCACCAAGCCGCAGCCTTTACTCAGCGTCGTCTCATGTGGCTGCGTGTTTGTTTTACGCCCTCAATTATCACCCCCGGGTACCGTGTGTGTGGAGGCGTGTGTGTGTGAGGCGCATTCTCAGGTGGCCCACATGTGTGAGACTGTGAGCGCTCGTCACATTCCGGAGCCCGAGCTGCGGCCTGCGTCGCTACACGTCTAACTCGAACCAGAGCTCCACAGGGTTTCAATTTTCTTTTGCTTATTTCTCGGGTTCCGTTCTTTTTGTTTCTGCCTTTTTTGGAGGTTCTCTCTTCTTTCTTCTCCCGCTCTCTGTGTCTGCACTCCGTTTTAATCATGTTCAGTCGTGGAACAGAACTTTGGAGCCCAGTGAAAATTCTCAGCCAGGGAAAGTCGACTCTCTTTATTTCTCACACTTTGGTCCAAAAACCCCTGACGCAAAAAGAAGAAGTGCCTGCCCGGACCGGCGGACCCCCGCAGAGCCTGAACGGCAGGCAGGAGGGGAGAAAAAATGCATCAGGACTTCTCAATAATCACAACACGTTACAGTTGAACTGTTACAGACGGCGTTTATGATTTCCCTCCCAATACAATAAAAACGGACCAGAAAGTCAGGACCGCATTATTACAGGCAAGGGGAGCTGGAAATTGTGACGGAGATTTGAGAAGCAACACATTATGATTATTTTTATAATTATGAGCGTGTGGCGTTTTGTCCCTGTAGGTAAGTAAAGTGTCTATGTGTCATATATAAACACACCAAGGCACACAGTGTGAAATTCTTCTCTGTATTTAACCCATTCACCAAGAGAAACAGCAGGCAGCCAGGAAGACAGCAGTGTGTGGGGACAGTGTCTCATTCAAGGGTACCTCAGTGGTGCCACTGGCAGTCCTGGAATTCGAACCCACAGCCTTCTGATCTCAGGGGCACCTCCCTAACCACCAGGCCATCAGCTGGGAGGACTAGACCAAGTAGACCAATATTTTTGTTCAATTATGGAGGGGATGTACTAATTTTGTAGGGGACTGAGGGCTGGGCAGTGTGTGTGTGCGGAGGGGGGTGGGGGTCATCCCATCTCCCACCCTTTTTCAAGTGCTGCCCTACCCGACCGCCTCTTCCGCCCTGAAGACTTCCAGTATATTAGTTATGCTGATGTATTAACATGCGATTCAGGGCTGAAGCACTCTATATGTAAAAAAAAAATTATTAACACACCTAAAGAACTGACTGATAATCCCAGAACTGAGACACACAGTAGCCAGAGAAAGCTTTTCCTGAGAGGAGAGGACACAGAGGGCTCCAAACATGCTCCCCCAAATCCCCAAAATGATCAGCATCTACTGTTTTAATACTGTTAAGCATAGTAGTACATAAATAACAAAAAGAAATAACAATTTAGAAATAATAAGGCTGTTGTGTCTGGGTTGGAGAACCCGTGTACCACAGATGTGGTCATTTTGTAAGAGTAGTAATATAATCAGTGTTACTTCATCCTCAGGGTGCATCATTAACGGCTGCCTGAATTCACACGGCGAGCGAATTTCCAGCCGTGCTGAGACTCACTCAACCATGTTGTTTGTTGGTAAATTGAAGCGAGGCAGCAGTCAACATGCCGGGGAGGTGGGAGTGTCCGCCGAAGACAGTGGACTGTATTCTCTCCTCGAGTCATTTCTGACCCATTCATACTGGAGATGAGTCACACAGTGTAGGTTTTATCCTAACAAGCCAGAAACAAACTGACGTTTATAGAGAACAACCATGACAACAGGGAATTTAAACTACAAAAGTGGTCTTTAGAAATGTAAAATAATAATAATAATAATAATAATAATAATAATAATAATAAAATGAAAAACTGATTGCCCTATAATTAAAATAAGAAATGAATTGCTCTATAGCAATTTGTGTCTATGAGTTTCTGTAGCAAAAATGGCTCAGACCCGTTTTCTGTTCATAGGTCTGAGCTATTTTTGCTCAGACCCGTGAACAGAAGATGCAGATGGAGAACAGACGCTTCTTTAGGACGAGGTTTAGATTTGGACGTGCCTTTATTGACTCAGGACTCAATTCGAGATCTGCCTGCAGTGACCAGACTCAAGACCAGAGTGTCAAAATGTGAGACTTGTTCTCGATGACTTCTCTAGCGAATGGCAAATAAATCAACTAATTAAAAGCAGATGTACAAGCAGACGTTATCTCTGTGTCGTCGTCTTGGTTACTGAAGAAGACGCTGATAAACACGAGAGAGGAAGAGGAGCGATCTGCTCACTGCTGCGCTCTGATGCCTGATCTAATTGTCCGGTGCTTTAATTACATAAGCTATAAGCCACATGTGGAAACGCACTCAAAAACATCAACAACCCAGTGAACAGCATGAGACTGAGCACAGAAGACTGGTTCAAAGTGGCAGATAAAGCGAAAGAGTCAAAAATATTCATCTGGGATGGGATTTGGGGAAATAAAACTGTTTTTGCTAATTAACACGCAAAAAGAATGACTGATCTGGGGTGATCTGGGGGTGTTATAGGATAATATGTGAGGTTATAAAGGGTGGTGAGGTTATAAAGGGTGGTCTGGGGTGATGTGGAGGCAATGTGGGGTGATATGGGGTGTTATGGAATGATAAGGGGTGATATGAGATTATATGGGGTGTCATGGGACAATATGGGGTGACCTGGGGTGATTTGGGGGTATTATGGGACAATACGGGGTGACCTGGGGTGATTTGGGGGTATTATGGGACAATACGGGGTGACCTGGGGGTGATATGGATTGTTGATCTGGGTTGATGTGGGACAATGCGGGGTGATATGGAGTGCTATGGGACAATTCAGGGTTGAACTGGGGGTGTTACGGAACAATACGGGGTGATCAGGGGTGATATGGGGTAGTATGATATGATGTGAGTTAATATTGGGATAATGTGGGGTGATCTGGAATGATTTGAACTAATATTTATCAAAAGGTTTGAGTGTAGGCTCTATCAGGAGACCATGAGATGGTAAGTTCTCCCCATCGTCCATCATCTTTTACCAGACTTAAGTTAGTGTTCTCCTCCGAGCGTGTTGAGGTGTGCTACCACCTCACGTTAAAAGCAACTCGGAAGACCTAGCAGATGAAACTGCATATGATTAAATACTTAATGTAGTGCCCCCCCACCCCCCAAAAACTATAATAAAATAAAGGAATTTGAGATACGCACAAAGTGATGTTAGAGAACACTATACAGCATAAAAAATGTAATAAATATATTAAACCCAACAATTAATAAATTATGAGACCCGAAACACCTCAGGACGACAGTGAAAACATTCTATAAACAGACAATTCCTTTATAAGATCCATCATTTAATAACTTTGGGAGAAAAATAATGAAATAGTGAGCAAACCAACCATTCCACCCATTTTTGAATGGAAATGTATAAATGGAACTTCTAATTGACCGGACCTGTTTACCTGGATCCAGAATGTTCTAGTGGAGGTAAAACCTGGCTCTCCCCTGACAGCGACCTGGGAAATGCGAGTGCAGGAGGAGGAACAATCCAGATTGACAGCAGTAAGTCAGGGTCAGTGTGAACAGATGGGACAGTGACATCACCGGCATTAGTGAGGCATCTGCTTTCTTGATTCCAGCCTAACGCCGTGCTCAGACACCACAGAGTCACGTACTGAGCACTAATGGACACTCTGCTCTCATTATAGTGTCCTTTCATAAAATCCTCAAATGTAGCGAAGACAAGACGTCTGAGATGATTAATATTGCAGCTACAATGCAAAAAAGAAAGTGTGCGGTCACGTGAATTACAGCAAATACATTTACAGTAGAGACACACTGATATGAAATGCATGGGCTGGTAATGATATCTGATCAGTAATATACTTTGATTGCTATAAAAAACAAAAAGCAATAATTTACTTTATAGGGTGTTATGGGACAATACAAGGTGATCTGGGGTGATTTGGGGATGTTATGTGACAATATGGGGTGACCTGGGGGTGTTATGGAACAATACAGGGGTTTAACATTTTTTAAATGATCAAAAAATAATTTAAACTACAGATCTCTGAAATAATAAGATTTCAAATGACAGGTGATTGAAATTGGTATTGAAAGTGAGGACGCACCAGTATAACATTTTGGGCCGATAATGATAGTCAATAAGTGATTTGGCTGCTAACACTTCTCCGCAGAGACCCACCTTGCTAAAATCGAAAATTCCTTAAACAGTGAAAACACTGTAGCACCATGTTATACTAGAAATAATACTAATAATCAGTGTTAATGTTTAGTAACATTACTGTATTTTTGAATAAAAGCAGTAAATATATACACTGTAAATACAAACTGTAAAGACAGTTAAAGATGCTAGATGCTAATGCTAAGCGCCTCGTTTAAAGTGTAATAGTATGAAACATCATGGTCGAATGACACGTACCTATAAATGTGTAGAAAAAAGTCACATTTAAGTGTATTTGTAGAGTGTGTATTTATTTAAACTAAGATTATCAAAATGTTTGACTTTTAGCCATTTATATACAAATTGCATATTTTTAAGTGCATTTCATAAAGGTAATACTGTTGTCTTACACAATAAGCGGCCATCTTTTTGAGTCAAAATTACATATAAATAATAGTATTGGGAATTGTCTTGGTCTGCTGAAGTATTAAGACTAAACCCTTCACTGGAAGTAAGGAGTTCAAACCCTGAAAAACAGGTGTGTCCCAATACTTTTGTCCCTATAGTGAACACCTAATTTATGGGCATCTTTATACTAAACCAAAGAAATTCACACAGCCGAGCTGAACCAGGAAATCTATGTCAGAGAAAATCCATTCTGCCACCAAGTCAGCTTTACATCACTTTAATAGGGTTACAGTCACCATTCACTAATCCAGAAGATGCCTCTAATCATGCAGCCGCCCCGGCACTGTACACACCCAGGCACATTAAGCCACAGCCCCCATGCATATGGACGATCAAGGCCTCATATGCTTTTTAATTAGAATACAGCAAAAGGGATCTCATAGCTTATGGAAGCACTTGTGTGCTGTAATTACAGTGATGTTTCAACAGACATGAACTTGTGACCTTCGTCAGCATCAAAGGAACAGTACTTAAATTACACCCACACACACACACACACACACACACACACACACACACACACATAGACTTTTATAAATTACACTACCAGTCAAAAGTTTGGACACACCTTCTAATTCAATGTTTCTTCTTTGTTTTTATTATTTTCTATATAGTAGATTCATATCAAAAACAAACAAAGGAACACATGGAATTATGCAGTAAACAGAAACAGAGTTAAAGAAACCAGACTCTGTTCTGTAATAAGGGAATGAT
>JBBPDC010005131.1:0-13872 GCA_037974485.1 Hemigrammopetersius urotaenia | reverse complement strand
ACACACACACACACACACACACACACACACACACACACACACACACACACACACACACACACACACACACAAAAAGTCCCAGGTGTCTTCTTTACATGCAAATGACCTTTCACCTCTTTAAAGATGTACATATGTCAAGGAAGCCTGTACCTGTTTACACATTCGTGTTTAACAAGCTACAAGCTAAGTGTCAAATAACATTCCTGTTCCTGTCTGAGGTGATCATTATGTTCTGCTAACAGCATGATCTTACCATGGGTACTGACCAGACCACAGGTCTAGAGCAACAACAGCACCTCAGACCGCTCACTTCCACCACAGAGCTCATTATTCCTGTTCCAAAATTATCTAAGGATCTACAGTACTGCCGACAAGTCTTAGACACCTGAGGAAACTAAAACTTTTGATGAACAAAAAGTGTTTTTCCCATAATATTACTAAATATATATACACAACTAAACGTGATAAATAAAAACATCAGTACACAGTAAATAGTGATTGCTTGTACAGTGTATCAATGTGTTCCTTGTGGAAGCCCAGTATTACTTCCAGTTTCCATTAGCAACCTGGTTTGACTCAATCAGTCCTTCATTAAATTAAATCAGGAGCTGCTGATGGAATTTCACAAATTCGAGCAACGGCTGGAGGAACCAAGTAGAAACCTGGACCCAAACCTGTGTTCTGCTCACCAGCTCACAAAATATCAACTACTACAATCAACTCTTGACACTTTTTACAATTTCTGAACAGTGCACTGACTGACAGAAGAATGACATAACAGGCAGAATCTCACTGATAAAAAAAAAAAAGAAAGGGCAGGACTGCATTCCAGAAGTTTATGACAAAACAACTTCCATTTACAGATTTCACCGTCCAGTCCTAGACCTCAAGACTTCAGCGAACACCCTAGTCCTGGGTACAAAATTCATCCACATCATCAACAAATCCTATCAACCGCACAAAATATGCCCTTTATGTGTTCTCTGGTTTCCAGGAATGCACAATAACCTTCAGCCTGTTGAGCCACATTCTAAGCACACACTACTGCTCTTGATCCATTAAGGCCTGTGCTGATATTCGTTCCAACTCTGAACGACACCACCTGGCTTAACTAATAAGCTCACCTACTTAATAAGTCGACGTCATTTGTGAAGACAGGTGTCACTGAGGCAAATACCTGCACACAACATGCCTCTTGATAGGTCATGCAGAGGAGTATTTTGTTTATTAGGTGTATAAAAGAGGGAGATTGATGTTTTCATCCAAATAAACCACAGCTTATAACCCATGTGCGTAAATTGGGTGTGTTCAACTCTGTGACACAGTTTGATGATTGGGCTCATTTGTTAGCAGTTTTAATAGGTGTGTTTGAGCAGGGAAATCAATCACCAGACTGTGCTAGACATTGGTCCTTATAACACCCTTGGTGTAAATAAACACTGGGCTTATGTGTGTGTGATTCTAGACTAGTTTGTGGCTCTGTTCTGTAATTCTAAGCTGTTAGATCACTCACTAAACATTCTCCTGTTTTTCATGTTCCGGTTTCTGAGACTTACTATCTGTGACAGCAGGAATGTTTCCTTAATAAACCAGAGGATGACTTGGTTTGCACAAAAGGGAGAGAAACAAGTGTACGTCTCACTTCTGGCTGCGGTTTGTTTGTTTGTTGTGAAGGACACTAACATGAAAAGGCAATGAACTAAACCTGTTTTGCTTTAATTTCCCCAAAACAGCAAGTGAAAGCTAGGACTGTATCAATTCTGAACTGTGTATGTTTGTTCCTGCACGTCTATGTGGATGTTCTGAAGAACTCCCATCTGGGGTTGCAAGATGAATGAAGCAACCACTTCTCCAGCCAAATTGAAGATGGAGCAAGTTTAATGTCTCCAACCTCTCGGGAAGACAGCGGGATGGGTTTCACTATAAAGGGATGTGAAAGACCAGGTGTGTTTGTGACTCTATGGTAACCTTTAGAGAGTGACTATCAGTTTTCTTTGGACGAGGATAGATGGGGAGATAGGATAACACACTGCACACTATCATGCAGAGAGGATGAACTGCCCAGTGTGAGTCACTACTTCCAGACTATGATGTAATAGAGTTCCCTTTTCCAAGAGTAACCACAAATGGCTTATACTACATGTACGGCCCACACCGAACAATTATGTGCTCCTGCTGCATGAGAAAATGGCCATGAGCCGAGTGACAGCTTGTAGGCCTTGGAGGATAAAATCTGAAGAGAAGTCTACTGTTTGGGTTAAACATCAGGACCTCTGAGCCATGTGTGACAGATTTAAAGGTACCAGGGGTAACATGGGTGACCCAAAGTAGTACTGATTTCTGCAAAAACAAAAAAACATGGGCATTTACATTGCCTTTTCTGTGTTATTCACTTAACTATATGCTACTTATCTAATAGTATTTATATCCAGCATTTGTGTATGTAGCATAGCATGTTTCCACATTGAGTTTTTTCTACAGATTTTTCACTGGATTTTTTTTAGACATATTTTATATTATTTTTGTGTCTGTAACTCTTTGCAGTCATAACATGAGCAATTTCCTCCAAGATCAATAAAGTTTTCTGATGAAAAGCTGTACTGATCTCTACAAATCTGTACTAGCTATACTGATCACTATACAGATCAGCACAGTTTACAACAAACGCCCAAAGAGTGATAGCTCTAGACCTGTCCTTGTTATACTGATCACAGACACTCTGCAAATCTAGTCACTATCTGGGCATTTGCTGTAAACAATACTGATCTCTACTAGTTATATTTACCACTCGGTGTGTTTACTGCAAACTCCAGAAATAAATAAAAGTCTCAGAACTAAACTCATCATTGAAGACCAGATTTCCAATGTGGCATCTTCTGAACTGCCTTCGCTATAAAGGGTTACAGCTGTGTGTGGGACTGAACCCACATGATCTGAGTCAAACCTAACACTTGACTGGCCTCCCAGCACACTTCACACCACTGTTACTTCCTCATTAGAGAAGTCAGAGCACGCAACTTTCAGCGCAACTTAGAAGGACTCCGAGACCTCACGGCTCGAATCTCTTGTCTTTAAAACATGCTTGCCACAACTACGAGTAAGTTTTGAAGCCAACAGAGTACAGGGTGCTACTGGAGCAGAGATAAAGTCAGCTTTGTTTGACTTCTGAGAAATCACACCAGTCAGAGTAACCAGAACAGGGTGGGTTACAATGTTTCTACCTGTAGGAAATAAATAGAAACTTTTAGGTGGGGTGTGGCACTTACAAATTTCTTCTTCTCGCTGCCCTCATCGTATGTTTTTTTCGGCTTCTTCTCCTTGGTGCTCTTCGAGGCGCCAGCACCCGAGGCTGAGTTTCCAGAGTTAGGAGGATCCATGCTTGATGTACTCCAAAACTGAAAGTATCCGATGGTCCAGAGCTTGGTTTAAAACGCCAAGTGTGTTGGACTCGGTTCGGCCGTTTCCCCTTCTTCCCCCGGGCTGGGCGACTCACTTACCCCCTTGGCCTGAGAGCTAATCCGGCTAACCCGAAGCCCTCCGTTCCAAACAGGAAAAAAGGAGGGAAATTTGAACAAGAGACCCCCAATGCAAGCGAGAGTGAGCTCTCTTTAAACCTAGACCTTTCACAAATATTCACTAAAGTACTCCCGAAGTTGAAAAGACAAAAAAATACAAGCTTTAAGAGCTTAAGGGTGACACAGCCCGGCTAAAATGATCACCCAAAACTCAAAACTCCTGTAGCCACAGCAACCAGCGCGGGTCTGCCTGACTCCCCCTCTCCTCACCCCACAGCCTCACCAGTCCCTCACTGACAAAGTCATCAGAACACGGCTCCCACGAAGATAGTCACGGAGAAGACATTTCCTAACTTTAAATCCCAGAACGGAGTTTACTCAAGCGGCAGTGTTTACCGAGACCAGCAGCTCTTCTCTACTCTTCTCTTCCTGCCTCGCTCGGGCAGGTCAGGGGGCGGAGCTACACACCAGGGCCTCACCTGTGTGTGTATGTGTGTGTTTCACTTACAAAACATCACAATACTTTTTTATATCGTGTAGGTTTTACTCCACATTGTGTGTTAGCAGTGTGTGTGTTCCACCTGCAAAACATCCCAATAGGGGATGTTTTTTATACACACTTTATACCAATGTGTGTTTGTGTGTTTCACTTTAAAAAAAAAAGTGTATGTAATGTTGCCCCAGATTAGCTGTGCGTGTACTTCACTTGCAAAAACATTTTTTTACTTCTCAGTGGTGTCAGTGTGTGTAGTGTTTCTCTGAGTTAGCTGTGTGTGTGTGTGTGTGTGTGTGTGTGTGTGAGAGAGAGAGAGAGTGTGTGTGTGTGTGTTTGTTTTAATGTTTGTGTGTGTGTCACTTGCACACATACATTTCCTAAATGCAGTGTCTGTGTGTGTGTAATGTTTCCCTGAGTTGTGTGTATGTTTTTGTGTCTGTGTGAGTGTGTGATTGTGTATCTGTGTCTGTGCACACATCCATTTCATACTTACACAGTGATCTCAGTGTGTGTCCCTGCTCTCACTGTATTAACAGTAGTTTTACTGGCCACTCTAAGCTTTCTGAACTGTGGGTAAAATAAAAGAACATCGTTCGAAATAAAAGTAGCAAGAAACAAAATAATAGTTGGTTATTTGTGTGTAAAGGTCGTTACATTGATTACATTGTTTAACGGAGTGCTCCACCGTGTGTGGAGTAAAGGAACAGCAGCCTGGGCATCAGGTTTTGAGGTCAAGATCCAGAGAGAGGTGCGATGTTTTTCTTATTATGGCTCCATAATTCAGTTATTGAGATTTAAAGTGCTCTGATTTTAAATAGTGCACTTTTGGCATGTTTTCATGGACACAGTTTGGTGAAGGCCTTTTTCTATTCCAGCAGGACTGTGCTCCAGTGCACAAAGCAAGCTCCATAAAGACATGGCTGGATGAGTTCAGTGTAGAAGAACTTGACTGACCTGCACAAAGCCCTGACCTCAACCCCATCCAACGCCTTTGGGATGAACTGGAACAGATTTTCTCGTCCAACATCAGTGTCTGACCTCATAAATGCTCTACAGAATGAATGGACACAAATTCCCACAGAAACTCTTGTGGAAAACCCTGTGGAAGTTTGAGGAGTGGAAGCTGTGACTCCATATTAAAACCTATGTATTTGAATGCAGTGTTTTTAAAGTCCATGTTGGTGTAATTGCTAAAACATTTGTCCATATAGGAGCCAGGACTCACACCTTCTGTCTACTGACACAACAGGTGCATTTATATCCTGTTATTGGATAATCTTATAATTTTCCACTCACTCAGTGTGGCTCAGTGCTGCTTGCTAGTGCTTATGCAATATACTTACGGTGCAATTTTAGTAATTCTGGAAGGTTTACATCCTAATCACATGACAGTGTTGCATTGCCGTGTTGTGTATTTATTGCATTGTTCCTCACATATCTGCCTCTTATGCAATATCATGCTTATGGTGCAATACCATTCATTCTGGAAGGTTTACAGCCCATCCACACTATCATGTTACATTGTTGTAATGTCTATTACTTGCACTTTGTTGAATGTATATGTTGCACCATGGCCCCGGGAGAACCAGTGTCCCATCACACTGGGTACATGTTCACAGCTGCTGATGACAATAAGCAACCTAGAAATCTAGAAAAAAAAATGTATGTCTTTGCATTACCACACTTTGCATGGACCTTTCCATAATGAATGGGTTAAAAATACATTTTAGTCCTCAAATTCATGTCAGAATTTCAGCGAAGCCATGTCTCTGACACCAGACGGTGTATTCATAACCACTGCATGATACTCTTTGAAGCACTAAACACTTCAGACGTCTGGTTCCTGCTACTGTGAACCGCAGTGTTTCTAGAACGGAGCATTTTACATCGAACAGCTTGGAGAGATTTTGTTTAAGTAATGATTACATTATGCAAAATGTTGAAAAATCAGTGGCATTCCTCTTCGTCAGTATACAAGCTCCACAGAGCAGATCATTATGCAGAGCGTTGTATAATCAGACATGCTCAGTGAAACATTTGAATTTTGATGAAATTCCAAGATATAATACTTATATTTGGGAGGAAAGCTGTCTACTGTTTCATTCAGTCCCATTCAGTCCTTTATCTTTAGTTCCTTTAGTTTTACTTCTACTTTGGTCCTTATTTCACTGACGGTTGGTTTTAAGATATTTCATCCAGTTCTGTATGAACAGACACATGCATAAGATTAAACAAAGTCCATAAATGTCATTTACAAAGCTCAACTAAAGTAAAGTCCGCTATATGTCTCCATGCGCATTTTTTTTACTTAATTTAAAACTTTGATGAGCAGTACCATAAATCCTGCTGTATTTGGTCAAGTGTAGAATTAACAGTCTGCGGATGCTTTAAGCCTGTCATAAAGAGATAGTTTTGGCGTAGCAGTCATCTAAGCTGAGAAAAAGCCACTGTCGCTCATGGAAATTCACTGCCATATAGTCCATAACAGTCTTTCCTTGGAAAATGCGCTGACTCAACCCACTTTTATTTGGTCGCCTTCCAGTAGATGCGATTAAATATTAGCATTGCTTCTGCACAAATTTACATTTACATTTACAGGCTCCCACTGTCCACCCACAACTGTGCACATGCACAACAGTCTGTGTGTGTGTGTGTGTACTCTCTGACGCACTGGTGTTCCTCTGTGCGCTCTTCTCTGAGCAGGCAGCAATGATAGCTTCATCACCAGCATTTAGCCATTCATTTTAGACCATCCTTGCTAGGCAATTTAAATTAGATGCCTTACACACATGCATGTTTGTATTCCGGTCTGTTTGGTGTATTTGCACTGACTTAAATAGTACCGTACCTAAATGTTGCTGCACTACACTTGAAACCAAAAAGAATTCATTGGCTTTTTTACATTGTCTATTAAAAATCCCATCTTTAATGAATGGCAATCAGATTTAAACAATTTCCCACTTACTTTAGATACACATCAGCCAAGACATGTTTGTAGTCCAAATGTCTCTTCTATTGTTTACAACCGGCGCTACAAGGATAATGTTTGGAAACACTAGAAGTCACTAGTCACCCAAAACTGTTTCAATAAACACATCCTCAGGATTGTTGTCTGAGCAGGTTGAGAAAGGTTTGGGTGATTTCTTCTTATGAATGACCAATAAGGATGACTTTTGACTTTGTGTATGTGTTCGATTCATAGCTCCAGTGCTGAACTAAAGAAACAACATCTGGCCAACAAACATGTTTAAGTTGAATGACTACATCTAGTTTGAATGGAATATTATGTACATTTGATTATTTGCTGTGTGCTATGGATTCAAAAAGCATGTGTCCCCATTGAGGAGCTGTCCCCACAATGACAAATGTTCATGTTTTCCTATTATTTACCCAGGACCCATTTGGTCCCCACAATGAACCCTCTACACATATAGACACTCTACAGACTACAGTAATGCTCTTAAGCTTGGCTGATCACTGAAGCGCTTCATGCCACTGCTGTTAAAAGGCCAGTCAAAGGGCAGTCAAACATTTTTAATAAGGCACATTAAAATGCTTATGACCATTAGGCACGGTCCATTGCTCCCTTTCCTCGAATTCACTGAAAATGCTACTGACGGAAATGACATGACAATTAGTCTTGGCCTCACGTTTGGGGAAGCATCAATGCCACCTCTTTTTTTTCTCTGTCCCCTGTGGGCCTTTTTGGCGCATCACACCTGCTTTCCAGTGCATGTGATGCTAAGCTGGTGGTGGATTAGAGCAGATAGAGTGATCTTTATCAGGCCATGGCGCCTTGTGTTGCATAGGAGCCAGGATCACAGAGATATGCTCTGTTAATCTCCTCCAGCATATGCACATCTTCATCAGCGCCACGCACATCGCTGCAAAGACCCTGTAATTAAAAAGGAGAAGACCATGACTGCTAACTGAAAGTACACTCCACATGATTTAGGGCATAACGCTGTGATAAGCCCTTGCATAAGCTGCTCTGTCAGGAAAAATATTACAATAAATCAGCTTCACATATTCACCATTAAGCAACTGGAACCACTACACAGCAAAATCACCAGTCTTAAATGAACACCTACAGGATGCATTTGAAAACAAGGCAATCTCTTGCAGAGTCTGGTACATGTCTCTGACTGTGTCCCACTACGAAGTGAGTTGTCTACATAGGCAGCATTTTAAGTCATCAAGCGCACACAATCCCTGACAAAAACGTTGTCCCAGCTCTCAAATATGCACAAAAGCATCTTATTTGGTGCCATTTAAGTAGCATGATGGAATATAATGCCAAATCAGCAGCATCATATGTCTTCTTAGTTAAACGATCAATCCCATAATGGTGCTTGTTCATGATGTTAGACAGAAGAAATTCCACAAGCAGAAATGTTCTGCTTCAAACATTACTTTTTTTTTTTAACTTAAATGTTTTTTTAAAAGTACAAAAGCTGTTCTGTTTAAAATGACAGGTATGTTAGATGATCATGTTGTAGTTTTTATAGTCTTTAGTATGTCTAGGATATGTGAAGATGTGCATTCTAGCTGTATTGTCTCAGGTTTTAAGTAATGTTAGCTTAGATTGTGCTAAATTGTTACAATCCCAGTGCCTAACATCATAAATTAATATTAGATAATCAACTAGTGTATCTAAATGAGGTAGTTTTAGTTATGTAACAAGCTTAGTCACAAGTCTTCACACACAGTTCAGTTTAGTAGAGGTAATTTTAGATCAACAAAGGTTATAAGCTCCAATGGCATTATGGCATCTCTAAAAGCTGATGGGAAATTTTGTGATTATTAACTAAAATGTTTTATGTATCAATGTTATGAAAAATGAAAAATAAATAGTACATATCCCTCTGAAATTATGCACTCTATTGTATTTAATATGCTAAAAAAAGGGGATAAGACAAAGCACAGCATGAAGTTAAGTATGATTCGGCTTAGTTCATGAGATCTGCCAAAAGGCATGAGATCAACTGCCTTAAATGTAAAAAGAAAAGGAATGAAGAGCTCAGGAGATGAACAAAGAGAAAATGTTAGGTTCCAGGGGCACCTGAAGCAAAAAAGGAGAGTATGAAAAGTATGAAAAAGTTTAAGGGAAGAGCCGTGTGCAGCAGAAGTCACTTTACACAAATATCAGCTTCGAGGTGATTATGACCAGGGTTTGTATACATGTTTTAGTACAGTACTGTCGAGAGAACACAAAGCAACCATATGTGTGTGTCTTGGGATGGTGAAATACAGTACTTCTGTAGTCAGAGGTGGGAGGTTCGAAAGTAGCCACTCCGAGAGCGTTATTCATTTTTCCTTGCTGCTGATTGGCTGCTACCTGTGATACCTCTCTGGCAGACGCAGTCCGGCTTTCCCGCATCAGGAAAGAACATGGGGCTATCTCACATTCATCTTTACATTTTTTAAGAGTAATGTATTAAGCTGAGTTTAACATGAAAATAAAGAGTTTTGGGGGAATATTTAGGGTTAAGACTATAAAATTGTATAAATAGGACTTTTTTTTACCACATCACAAATGTGTGGTTTTTCCACAATTTGCGCTCTTAGAACATAACCCCTGCAAATTACTGTAGGTTAACTGTACCTCTTTTACACTCTTTCTAGTTTCATGTTAATCAAAACCCGGATGGTACACGCTTTTAATTATGTATAAAAGGTCATTATTATTTCTCTTTTTAAGGGTTTCCTTACCTGAGTTGTGGTAATTAGAGAGCCAGAATGAAGCTACTCAAATTAGGTACGCTTTTGCCGTGCTGACTGAGAATTGCCATGCATTTTTCTGTTTATCCCATGCATGTGTACTTAGGTCAACCCCTAATTATAACTCAGGATTCCACCATGGCAATTATGAAAAATAGTAACTTTTAACTCAAATAGTTTACAAAAAAATGAAAGTTATTAAAATGAAAAACAGATAGATAAACATCTAGCTTTACTGACCATCAGTTGTTCATCCCACCCCCCCCAGGTATGAGCCAAAGCCATGTCTACTGTATGCCCATTTCTTTGTATTTAGCATGAAATAATCTCATTCAGAATCTGACTGAACCGACTGCAATGTAAAGTTAAAGGTTTTAAAAAGTTCATTCATTCATTTATTTTCTGTAACCGCTTAATCCTCTCTTGGGTTGTGGGTACCCGAAACCTATACAGAGGTCAATGGGTGTGAGGCAGCGATGCACTCTGGGCAGTGCACCACCTCATAGCAGGGCATGCACAGACACGCAAACACATACCCACCATACACACTCATACTTGTGGTCAAATTAGAATCCCCAATTCACCTGACAAGCATGTCTTTGGCCTGTGGGAGAAACCGGAGACCCCGGAGAAAACCCATGCCACCAGGACACGGATTCAAACCTCCAACCCTGGAGGTGTGAAGCAACAGCACTACCCACTGCACCAGTTTTGTTAAAGTAGAAAAAGCTATATATCATTTAGCATTCTAATTGTAACAGCACTAGCCCTGTCTAGCTAAGCTAGTTAGATTGGTTTTAAATAATACCCAAGGCAGTGGACTGAGTCAAATACAATAGATTTTAAGAGAGCTTGCTCTCAGATTGAATCATGGGTGTCGTTAGGTCTATTTTGGGGTTCTGAAGCCCCCCCAAAATGATCCCAAGCCACCCTAAATATATACTCATTATTATACTATTTTTTAATTATATATCCAAACATTTCATACAAGATATCACTGAGCGCAGATATGCACTTTACAAATAGAAACAAGACTGAATTGAAATGAAAAAAGCCTTGCTATCATTACCGAATTAAAAGTATGTCCTGGCTGTTGAAGCTGCGGTGTGTCGCAGGTGGGCATTAGGACTCAGGTCAAGCTACACGGCGCTGCTTGTTAACGAATAGCAACCGGAGCCCTTTTAGTAATATTTCTCTGGTAGCGCCGTTTGTACTCAGTTCAACAGAACAATACTATGAGTATCCATAACTGTTCACTGCTTAACTTTATTTGTTTCCTTAAGTGAAAGGAAAGGTTTGGTGAAAAGTGTTCAGCCCTCTATACACGCTAATTCCTTCCTACAACCCCGGGGGCTAAGCCCCCCTTGTCTTTCCGTCCTAGTGACATCCCTGGATTGAATAAAACAGAATTTTAAGATTGCTGTAAAATGGAATCGAATAGAAATTTTAAACGATCTTGCTGTCAAACGGAATAGAATGTAAAAGAGTTTGCTGTCAAAATAAGTAGAAGGGGAGGCACCAGAGCTAGTTAGAAGGCTAAAATAAAAAGAATATACATTTTTTATACAAT
This sequence comes from Hemigrammopetersius urotaenia, assembly GCA_037974485.1. Classification (NCBI taxonomy): domain Eukaryota; kingdom Metazoa; phylum Chordata; class Actinopteri; order Characiformes; family Alestidae; genus Hemigrammopetersius; species Hemigrammopetersius urotaenia. The sequence goes on along the minus strand of JBBPDC010005131.1, from coordinate 2,570 downwards.
AAAATACAATTGTAGAGTTTGTAGTCGAATAGAATTTTAAGAGCTTCTTGTCAAACTGTAAATAAGGAAAGTTTTAGAGAGTTTACTGTCAACTGGAATATAATAGAATTTAAAGAATTTGCTGTCAAATGAATAGAATAGCATTTTAAGACAACTTACGATCAAATTAAATCGAATAAGAGCTTGCTGTCATACTGAACTGTGGTACTGTTCTAGGACACACCTGAAACGAAAAGGAACTCTGCGGGTCTGATGAGTTCAGACGCTGCCTGGTTCAGAGGACACTTGTGGGTATTGGGACACAACCTGTAGGTAGGTGCTGATTTCATACTTGGGGGGGTTTGCTCCTCCAACCAGGGGCCTAATGAAGGGGCGCACGGGATATGGTACACGTAGGGTTTAATGATGCATTTACAGCACACAGGAACACCATCTGGGATACAGTGTGAACACACGGGGAAGAGTTCACGGTAGTCAGAAGAAAATCAAAAGAGCTCGTCTCGTTTCAGGAGGGAGAGAGTTAAAGAAGAGCGTCCGCCCGCAGCCCTCCACCCGTCCTTGGCCCAGGGCGCTCTCTACCTCCCTCCTTCACTTGTAGGAGCTGCGCGCCTCACGCAGAGAGCGGTCGTAAGGCATGGACGCGAAGAAGGAGTTGCGCAGTTGGCAGTTGATGAAGAGCACGATGAGTAGCACGAGCAGGAAGAGCACGAGACACATCACCACGTACGTGGCCAGGTCCGGTTTGCTGAGCTCACCCTCGCGCAGGCCGCCCGCGCCTCCTCCCGCGCTCCCGCCGCCCCCCGCGCCGCCGCCGCGCCCCCCGGGCTTCAGCAGCGAGGACACACTCACGGGCGCGTGCAGGGACACGCCGAGCGGCGGCGGCGCGTGCGTGTGGCTCATCGCGTCTAAGCCACGCGCCGCAGCAGTGGAGTTGAGGAGCACTTGGCGGAGCATCGAGCTTCAAACTGGAGAACAAACAAAAATAAACCAGAGATAAACAAGATACAATAATACAACAAGACTGAGCTCACAAACACACACATACACAAAGACTAACACAGACGAACACAAACACACACCGGCGTATAACGCAATATTTAAGACAAGCCGATCGCTTCATGCTCATACTCGCATAACAAAATGTGTGTTTAAAATGCATGACTTTTACTACACAAACTGAAGGTGAATTCACAGAAAATAACTTGTAGAGGAGCAGGAATGTGGTGTGAGGTATGAGGCAAAACTCGTTTAAACAAACAGACCAGCACACAAACAAGTAAAAACAACAGAACAGGACTGCCATGTACCCCCATCACACACACACAAACACACACAGTCGAGCAACAGCAGCTGCGGTCAGTTGTGGAGAAACGACGTTTTGCATATGCAGTGCGTATAGTGCCAACATGTAAAATGTACAAAACGGAGTTTTCCATATTTACACATACGAACGGAGTTTTCCATATTTGCACGTATAAACCCGAAACGGATTTTCAGTCTTTACAGGTGCAAAACTGAGTTTTACGTATTTATACATATAAACCTAATTTTCCAAGCGGCTCCATAACAGCCAGGTGACTGAGGGAATGTGACGCGCACCTATTTATTTCAGGGCTGGAGCTCAATTTGCGCGCGCGGTAGCCCGGTGCGCATCTGACGCACACCTCCTCGCCACCTCTTGCGCCTCCAGGTGGAATAAAACGCAACACTCGGCGGCACCCGTGGCCACCCAAACACCTTTAAAATAGACACACACCAATGTGTTATAATCACCTCTGATCGCGCCTCCTGGAAGTTTTGGCGCGCGTTCAGATCCGCGCGCAGGTCGAGCACTCGGACCTGGAGCCGCTAGCCGCGCGCGCTTCCGCGGGACCCACCGGTCACCTCGGTCTCGAGACCATCCTGCGCCTCGTGTCGCCTTTTCATCTCGGAGGAAACGTCGATGCGTCTCGTGCGCAGGTCCGTCATTGTCGGGTCCCGCAGACACTCATATCGATCCGACACCTCTGGGAGAAGTAGGAATGGATTGAAGAAAAAGAAGCAGAAAAAGAAAGGATCAAGCGCTCGTGGCACGCGCTCTCCGTGTGTTCACCGCGGCTGGACTGAGGGTAGCGCGCGGGGGGAGGAGAGGAGAGGAGGAGAAGGAGGAGGAGGATGAGGGGGAGAGGAGGAGGAGAGCGTGTGACGCGCCTCCCTCTTTTCCTCGAGACAGGCTCTTCAATTTGAGAGCGAGTGAGCAGGAGGGTGTCGGGGCGGTGCGGAATGTCTCGGGGAGATCTCAGAAGCGCACGGAGAGGAGCAGACAGCTGGAGGGGCAGCTCGAGAGAGCAGGGCGAGCCGGGCTGTCTGCCGGACACATCCTCTAATCTCAGCTGCTTCATTACCTGCAACCTGAAATGTCCAATTAAGTCTTTAACGTGAAAGACTGCTGCCAATCCTGATCCTGGACTCTTTCTCAGTGCCTGCTGTGCCCTTCTGGTCCTGTGGGCTCTCATCGTTTGTGTGTGTGTGTGTGTGTGTGTGTGTGTGTGTGTGTGTGTGTGTGTGTGTGTGTGTGTGTGTGTGTGTGT
>JBBPDC010005121.1:0-13872 GCA_037974485.1 Hemigrammopetersius urotaenia | reverse complement strand
GGCAGCCAGGAACACGGCGCCCGGGGAGCAGTGTGTGGGACGGTACCTTGCTCAGGGTACCTCAGAGGTGCCTAGCGATATTGGGGATCGAACCCGGACTTTCTGGTCGCAGGGCGAATGCCCTAACCACTAGGCTACCAGCTGCCAGTCACTGCAGTCACTGGGGATTCACCATTAAAACTTTTGCACTATAATGCACCACAAACACTGCTGCTGCTTATTCAGCCAGGCAGCACAAAACAGCAACAGAAAAACTGGGCTTATGGGCTTAAGTAGGCTTCTCACATAACCTCCGGTGTCCTACAGTACAGAATCACTTTCTTTAACCATATATGACCAGACGAGTGTGTAAAACAATTCTGATACACTGGCCCTGCTCGACTTCTCAGCTTGCAGATCACGTGGAAGACCCTGGTGAATAAGTGTCAGTCATGTTTAGAGAGATGCCTAGAGCTGTAGGAGAATCTAAAATGACTGAATGCTGGAAAACATCAGTTACAGTGAAATTAATATTCAGGATGAATCACATTTAAACAGTGACGATCAAATCTCAAGGCAGATAAATAAACACATCCGACCCTGTTCATTACCCACTGTATAATTTATCATTGTAACTGAAGTAAGAAAAATGATTAATATGATGTGCATACAGTGTTGTGCAAAAGTCCCCTAATATTTTTATATTTTACTTAAAAATACTATTTTCTGCCTGTCAAACTGTCTTATCTCTGTATCTCTGGCATACTGATTAGATTAGATTCAATTAAATTAAAATGAAAGAAATGGGAACAACTGTTTTACTGACAGGCTGCAAAGTGCCTAAAGATAGAAGGAGCCTAGATAATGGAGCTCCGCCCACTTAGCATTCAGCACCACCAGTATACTGATCACCGCCTGATCATCTGGAATCATCTGCTCCTGGTTCTTCACTTCAGTTAGCTGTGCTTTGTTGTGCTTCAAGAAAGTCTGGATATTTGGACACAAAATATAAAGAAAGGAGGGAGTGCCCAAATTTTGCACAGTACTGAATGCGTGCTTTATGGGTATTTGTTTTCAAAGGTTTTGTTAAAAAGACTGTTTGTGTGTGTGTGTGTTTTACAGGGTTGTATACCCACCATGGCCCGTGCTGTGGTGGTGAACGCAGCACAGCTTGCTTCATATTCTCAATCTAAACAGGCTCTTATGGACACTGGTGAGTTTTTGGTTTACTCAGAACATCAAACACTTTCATTTTTTTTCTGGACAGTTAATTAAAAACCTTCATATCTGCAGATCTGCTGATCTGCGCTCTTAAATGCTCTTAATTAGTTCATCCTTCAGCAATTTTCCAGTGTTTATGGAGGTTACAAAAAGTGTTGCATGGTGTTCTATGGGAGGTGAAGTGCCTCTGTTTATTAATATTACTATGTAACTTTATTAGTTCATTACTATTACTGGGCAGTATTAACAGGCCGAAGTGCTAGATTGCTAATACCAATCTGCTATAATTAGCTGTTAGCTTTAATAGACTGATGCCAGTAAATGACGTCATGTAGGTTTAGTTGCTTATTGTGAGTGCCATGCTGTTGGGATTTATAGGACGAAGAGGAGGGAGACAGTGATGAGGATGATAGTATTGTGATGGTGGTATAGTGAAGATTAGATGATGAGGATAAGCTTGTTAAATATTGTAAGATGAGGATGATGGTGACGACAAAGCTAATGTTGAGGATGGGAGTATCGGGGAAGAGGAGGAGGAGGAGGATTATTGTAATATGATGGAAGGCAATGAAGATGATGGAATGAGGGTGTGGGTTGGGGTGATGATGAGAAGGAGGAAGATGAGGATGTTAATGAAGACAATGAAGAGGATAATGTTGCTGAGGATGATTTATGAGCTGTGGAAAATATTGAAGACAGTGATAAAGACTCTAATGAAGATGATGAGGGTTAAGATAATGGTAATGAAGATGAGGATGTTGAAAATGATGGTATGATGAGGATTTTAATTATGTTGAGAATGATGATGAGTGATAATTGATTCTGATGGTGTGTGTGTGTGTGTGTGTGTGTGTGTGTTACAGGTTATTTCTCGGATAATATCTTCCTTCATTTCTGTGCCAGTATGATCAGCGGATTGGTGACCACTGCCGCCTCCATGCCAGTAGATATCGTCAAAACTAGGTAACACCTGCATTCAGGTCTACAGTGTGATTTTGTGCATTGATTTGGGCAAATTCTGCTTTAGTGACAGCACTTATATGCTGGTAATCAGACCACAAGCATCTGGAATCATCTGGATCTATTTCTTCACTAGTTCAGGGCTAAAGTTAGATGTGCTTTGTTCAACTTAAATGATTCGCACATAGGTCACTGTGTGGCTTAACAAACAAAAAGAAACTTTCCTTTAAAACTGGTCAGGTTCAGGGACGGAACTGAAAATTGCAAATGTAAAAGTCCAAAGTCCTTCAGGGAGCCTGAAGAACTGTTCCTCAATACTACGTTAACTGTATGAGAACATCTGAATCTTTGGAAGCAAAATATGAAGAAATGATGAGGGTTCAATTAGGGGTTGGCGATATGGCCAAGATATCATATCACGATTTTTTCACAATTAAATCACAATTACGATAATATGGTTGTGGTGTAGGCACATGTACACACGTATTTTACGTATTGTTCCTTGTATGTGTTTGCTCAATAAACATGATTCTGATTCTGATATGGCGACTGGCGCTGTACGGCAAGCTCTGAGTCCAAAGTTCACTGGCGGCAGCATGGATGTATGCCGGCAGGCTGCAGGACTAAATGTCCGACATACTGCAGCAGCAGTCATATCAGGAAGCGTCTTGTGCAAAACTGGACACTGGGCGTCAATTGATGCACGCAGCCGTTATAGGTAATAGCCAATGGTATCGCTGCTCTGGTATTAAATTATTTTTTACCCCTCCTCCAGAGTGTTCGCTGCTGGAGTATCGTGAGGCGACTCGAGAGCTCAGGGTGAGATGGGTGCAGTACTGGGGCGTTCCAATTGGGGGCGCAGTTCTGTCTCTGTTGCAAACGTCTGTTCAAAGCTGTGAAAGTAATTAGGGTTTACACTATGAAAATAGACATTTTTAGGATTTTTTAAAAAATAAAAAACACCGCGTTTTTGTCACTGTACGCAGGTGCTCTTGGAACGTAACCCCCGCAAAAAGCGTGGGATTGTTGCACATGTTTATTTTTTTTAAACAGATGATCAGTTTCAAGTGTGACCTCGGATGTCGATTGTGGAAAAATGGCACTGTGTTGACAAATTATTTTTTCAAATGTGCTCTTAATTGTTCACATGATCCGTACTGTTGTTCTGACAGGCTGTAATACACTAAAAGAAACGCAGGGAGCGATGTACTGCTTACATTTACACCACTCAGGAGATTTTGGTGTTGGTATGAGGGTGTTACCATTGAAATGGATGTGATGACGTTGATTATTCCTGATACTTTTGTTATTTTGTTTTTAATGAGCAAAATAAAGTGGGTGTGGCTTAATAGATATTTTCATGTTTCTTTTTCTGTTCTTTATTTCAGGATTCAAAATATGAGAATGATTGACGGCAAGCCAGAATACAAGAATGGACTTGTGAGTGAATTTGTATTACTGTGTGTGTGTGTGCGCGCGCATGCCTGTGCCTGCATTTGACCTATTTGACAAATTTAAGTTGAGGTCAGAATGTGATTGAAGTAGTTCATAAATAGATGAAGTTTCTTGCTGCACTGCAGAACCAGCGACAAAACCAGACGGTTTTGTTCTGTTCTGTACTGAGCTCTAAGTTTCAGACTCGTAGCAATTATAAGATCAAAGCCCAGTTTCTGCATTGGCTATAAAACAGTAGCACTAAGTATTGAAGGCAGAATCAGAAAGCTCTGTTGATCCCAGAGGAAACTGCTTATGTTGGGACTGCACAGACAAAGAGAGACATAAAGACAAGAACAATATAAATATAACAACTAAATAAATCCAATATAATTGTGTCTGCAAATACATATCTGAATTGATACATTTATTTATATTTGCTTATGTATTTGTTTCTAAGTTTTAATCAGGTGAGCTGGATTCGTTAGATCTGTTTCTCTTTCTCTGTAGGACGTGTTGGTGAAGGTGGTGAGGAGCGAGGGTTTCTTCAGCTTGTGGAAAGGTTTTACTCCGTATTACGCTCGACTTGGCCCCCACACGGTGCTCACCTTCATCTTCCTTGAGCAGATGAACAAATTTTACAGGATCTACTTCTTGGATTCATAGGTTTCCATGGAAACCCTCTCCCGCCAGGCAGGCGGAGGTCCAGACCAGGTCCCCGGGGGTCTGTGTGTGTTCTGTGTGTGTGTGTGTAACTGCCGTCTTAACTCTGCCAGCCAGCACCAGCGTACTCGCCCATGCTCCAAGTGATGTGTTCTGTCTTAGCAACTGTTGCTAGGTTGGACAAGCTTTGCAGAATGCTGGTAGAAATCTCATTCAATCTCATCAATGCAAAATGTATCAGTTTTTGCTAAAATATACACCAATTTTACGACATAGTTTGGATATTTATGGCAATATGATGAGGAAAATTGTCAACAAATGTCTTGGAGAATCTTCAGCCATGCTACAGTTGCTAGTATTTCTGGACAATATTAATAAAATATCAGTATTGCGATTTTAAAGGCCCAAATTTAATGTTTTGCGATTTTCAAAACATTAAAAGGCCCAAAGCATATCTTTTCTGGAATTAAAGCATTAACACCTTTGATGACTAAATATGAGACTTTTGTTGCATGAAGACCTTGATTCATAAAAACACCCACTAACTCACATGCAGCTGTGATTGGTCACACTTTGATTAATTAGAGGCTCATTTGCATATTGCAGCCTTCAGTGACATCACTATTACAGAGACCAATGATAAATAACAGCTGATATATTGTGCATTTGCAGCCCTATTAGCTACTGATGCTAAAAGCATTTTTATCCCTAAAAAACACTCAACTGTGTTTTTATATGTGATATAAACTGAGGTGCTACAGTTTATCGTTAGAATTAAAGTGATTTTTTTTTTTTAAACCAGCCTGTCCAATCTCGAAGGAACACAGTTGTGGGCTGAGCTTGTTTATTGACGTTTTTCTTTTGATCTGGTCTGGTGGGCGGAGTTTCAGACGAAATGTTGCACGTTGACCCTCTGGGATTCGAGTCCAGAACTTCCGCCACGCTTGGCCAACCGGCAGACGTTTGGACTCAGATAGTAAACAAACAAACAAAAAACGTAAACAACACAACCGACTGACCCCCTGACCTGCACACTGGACCTTTAAGTTCGCCCCCTGGTGGCTACCACTGATTACCACACACTTACATAGACATTAGTTGTTATTGTTTTGGTTTTTGTTGCTTTGTTTTGTTTTTCCCTCCCAGGCAAAGACGCACCATCAGAAGATCCAAGAGCAACCGGAAGTATCTCTTCATCTCTCTCTCTCTCCCTCCCTTTCTCTCGTTCCACCAGTGACTGACTTGATCTCAAACACACACACACACACACTCACTGCCAACTTCAGGCTTGTCTTTTTAAGTTTGACTTCAGATGATTGCTGATCGTCTATATTTGGCAGTAATTGGTCTCCTCCACTGTTTGTTGAAGATTAGAATAGCAGTTCTGAATGTTTTGAAAGGTGAAATGTGCACATAAATACTTTAATGCATCCTCAGCTATGGTCCAAACATCCGGAACAAAATTTCAGTTCAGAAGGATGCTCTGAAGGAATTCAAATCTCATATTTGAATGGCGAAGCTATAAATATTTTATTTATGATCCTCTCAAAAGTCCAGAATAAAATAAATATTGAATTTTGATAATCATGTGCAATAATTCTGATCCCTGGCCATGAGCCCACATCCTCTACAAAGGCGGATTTAAAACACAATGTTTCTTTTCTGGATGTAACCCAATGATATATTGGTATAATAGGAAAACAAATTTTAAAATGTCATCTATAAAATGTGAATAAATGTATTTCAGGGCATTTCACGTGAAGGACGTGTACTTATTTACACTTCGTTAGACGAAACATCCCCTGAATGAGTGTTGAAATGTTTGCATAAATACTGTAAGCTCTTATAGAAGAATAAATAGGAAAGTATTATTATTATTATGATTCCTGGTGGTGTGAGAGGGTTAGAGATTGACTTATGAAGGTGATTGTGGTTTATATGATTTATTATTGGAATAAGGACATGAATAATATGGTCATGAACATTGAAAACAGAAACAGCTGTTAGTCCTTCACATTTCAATTCTTCAGATTAATGTCTTAAGAACTGGAGAGTTTTTCTCCTGAAACTAAACGGGAGAAATCGTTACCTCGCTGCTCTGGTTGGATGGTGGTGTCAGCTTTGCGTTACTTTATATAATTATGAATAAAAATTGATTTCATAGGACGTACATGATCTTCACTCTCAGCTTTGATGGATTCTTTTCATTTTTTCCCCACCTTTTAGCCCCCCAGTGACTCAAATAGTTTTTTTTTTCTTTTAACTTTATGGACGAAACTGAACAGAAAATGGTTTAAAATGTGTAAAACTCCTACTGTTACAGTGATGTAGTAACATGTATAAGAGATTAAATATTTTTTTCTGCCAATGTGTAGTTTTTATTAACTCATTTCCAAACATCGCAAAATATCTGATACTTTCAATACATTTGTGACGCACTTTTTAATGCTGAGTCTGGCGCCCTCTGGTGGTAATGGAGGAGTAGTGGAGGTCTCCAGCGCAAATACCACCGTTTTATTCACTATCGACCCCCGGTGGAGCTTCACGCGTCTTTGAGTATTTATATGGATGTTGCTGGGGGCTATTTTGTTTATTGACAGTCTGCATGTATCCCTCCACCATTAATGGACTTAGTTTTAGGACCAAAAGTCTGAACACTGGTAGAACAACGCAACCCGGACTCTGTTTAATACCAAACCCACTCTGACGCCCCCCCGTTCATACGACTTCTGTCAAATTTTGGTAGAAAAAAACTGCATCCGTTAATGCCTGGGGAATATAAAGTTGTGTAGCTGCAGACCGGTCAGAGGGCCCATTCTGACTCATATCCACCACTCCTACAAAGGAGAACTGGATTATGGAGTGATGGAAGAAGATGGTCTTATCTGATAGATCAATGCACTATGGCAAGACGATGAGGTGGTGGAGGCAGACCAACACAAAGAGCTCAAGGTGCCTTCAGATCCCCCGGATCTCACTCTGATTAAGCTTCTGTGGGACGTGCTGGACAACTGGTCTAACCCTAACACTTTACAGGTCTTAAATGATCTGCTGGTGCAGAACCACCGACCCTCGGAGGTTCTTGTGGAATCCAGACCTCAGTGAATCAGAACTGAGTTGGGGGCACAGGGGGCACCAATAATATTAGGCAAGTGGGGATGGATGGATAGACAGATGTTTATTTGTATGTGTGTGTGCGCGCGCGCATATCTATGTAAATGTATGTTATATGGACAAAAATATTGAGGCACCCCTATTGTTTATTGAAGGGTAATCTTAATGCTTCAGCAAACCAAGTCATTTTAGATGACGCCATGCTTTCAACTTGGCGGGCACAGTCTTAGGAAGAACCTTTTCTATTCCAGCATGACTGTCCCCCGGTGCATAAAGCGAGCTCAATAAAGACATGGCTGGATGAGTTTGGTTTGGAACTTGACTATCCCATACCGAGTCCTGACCTCAACCCCATCCAACGCCTTTAGGATTAACTGGAACGGAGATTGCGAACCAAACCTTCTCGTCGAACATCAGTGTCTGACCATAAATGCTCTACAGAATGAATGGGCATAATCCAAAATCATGTGGAAAGCCATCCAAGAAGAGTTGAAGCTGCTATAGCTGCAAATGGGAGGGACCAATTAATGGTGTAATGGTCAGGCGTCCCGATACGTTTGTCCATACAGTGTGTGTGTCTCTGCTGTCAATGTAAAATCCCTGCACTTTAATGTTGCTTAGTTTTGTTATATTCGACGAGTGTGTGACTTTAGTGTCCGCTGGGGGCGCTGAGGTCTTCTCCCGAGTTCTCTCTGCAGGTTTTCTTGAAGGAGAAACCGCAGAAGAAGAATACTTCAGCATGGCCGACCTGCTAGGCTCCATCCTCAGCTCCATGGAGAAACCTCCGACAGTCGGAGACCAGGAGAGCCGGAGGAAGGCCCGAGGTACGCACGCCTTAACACGTTCACTCACTTCAAAATAAACCGAAGAAACGGTTTCCCAGGGCTGAATTAAGCCCGAGTCCCGAGTGAGCCGTAGTGCTAATGCTAACTCTGCACACAGGAGCCCCTTCATGAGTTTATATTTGTTGTTTGTTATTATTATTGTTGTTGTTTACCCCGCTGCCCTCAGCAGCATTCATTGTAAAAAAAATAATGAATTTATTAATAAAGATAACAAGCCTTCCAATTGTAACCCGAGACAATGTTTGTGCCCTTGACGTCACCGCCGTCCTCTGTTCCGATTGGCTGTTGGGGACTCTTTGGCCAGCGCCAATTGGATTCCTTGGCTGTCAATCATCACCTTTGCAAAAAAAAAAAAAAATTAACCATCTATTACTTCATTATTGTTTTCAACATTTTTGTATTACAGTGCTATTGTTTTTAAATTAAGCCTATTGCTTAAATTGTTGAGTGATTATTTTAATTCATAAAATTATATAAATAACCACCATTAATAATGGTTCTGTCTGGAGGGTTTATACTATCTTTTACAAACTTAAGAATGTTTGTCAGGCAGCTTTTATAAAAGGTTGTGTCGAGAACCTGCCTGCAGTTTCTGTTATGATTTATGTATCAATTATGCTGATCGCCTAGTGGTTAGAGCCATCAGAAGGCTGCGGGTTTGAATCCCAGGACTGCTAGTGGCACCACTGGGGTACCCTTGAACAAGGTGACTGTTCCCATGCACTGCTCCCTGGGCGCTGTGTTCCTGGCTGTGTTGTGTTCTTGTGTGACTATAAGGGACTGCTTTACTTTACATTTTATTGGATCTTTGTGATATGGACAAGATATAAGTATTGCAATTGTGATGCCTTTCAAGACATTTAGGGGCCATATAATCTCTGTTCTGGAATTTAAAAGGCTTAAAGTCTGTAAATATTGTTTCAAATGGAACATTCACTCCCCACATCCGTACAACCCATGTATGGAAAATAAGCTACAAAAAAACAACACGTTTAAATATTTCTCCTTATCCTAGCTACAGTTGAGATCCGCCCATTCATGCACCGATTCACCAACACCTTTAATGGTTAAAAATTAGACTCTTTTTGGATAACCTGATAACGGATCAGTATTGCAGAGACTGATATTGCGATAAAGATTTGCAGACAGGATATTGTGCAGCCCAGAGAGGTAGATGATCTGATGATCCGTGTTTGTTTTGTGTTTTCTTGTTTTTAATAAATGTGCAGTTATTGTCTTTTATTTATAAATTGGTTCAGTAAGATTTTCAACATGTTTTGATCCTTTCTGATTATCTGAGCAGAACAGCAGGCCCGTATGAAAAAGATGCAAGAGGATGAGAAGAGGAAGAAAGCAGAGTTTAGGAAAAAGGTGTGTTCCATTCTTTCTTCATGCTCTCATTCATGAAGTGCTATTATTATTATTATTATTATTATTATTATTATTACTACTACTGTTATTACAATTATTCCTTCTATTTGTTGTTATTAAGATTAGTATCTTAGCTATTTTTATTGTCATTGCTGTTATGATGATGATTATTATTGCTATGATCATTATTATGTTGCTGTTTTGTTATGAGGATGATCGTTGGAAGTAAATTATTATAATTTCTGTTATTATTTTTATTAGTAGTAGTATTAATGTTAGTTGTTATATTTTCATTTTCTTCATCTGTGTGTTTTGTATGTTTTGTTGTCAGATGGAGAAGGAAGTGAATGATTTTATACAGGACAGCAACGTGCAGAAGAAAAAATATGAGCCTATGGGGAAGATTGAGAGGAGCATCCTGTACGTGAGGACACACACAGCAGCATAATTATAATCCATCCTCTGCCCCGTTTCTGTACTTAAGTGTGTTCAGTGTGACTAAATCAGTGAAACTCAGCAGCTAGTTGATATGCAGTGTAAATAAACATTGACTAGTCACTTTATTAGGCATACCTGTGTGTGTGATCATGTGAGTGAGAGTCCTAAATGCACTCTGTCTCCTCTGACAGGCATGACGTTGCCGAGGTGGCTGGTCTGACGTCCTTCTCGTTCGGTGAAGATGAAGAGACCAGATACGTTATGCTCTTTAAGAAGGTCAGTGCAGTTTCGTAATATGTTATCGTGAAAACCGACAGTGATCCGCTGAAATGTAAACCGTTTTTGCTGTTGATTTTTTGTGACTTCACAGTGATATCTGTGCTAATACTGTGTGTGTGTGTGTGTGTGTGTGTGTGTGTGTGTGTAGGAATTTGCTCCGTGTGATGAGGAACTGGAGGCATATCGGAAAGGAGAGGAGTGGGATGTGGCAAAGGCTGAGGAGCGACGCAGACTGAAGGTAAAACCTTTTTTGAACCCTGGAACAATGTCCTGCTTTTATTTATACCAAAACACTGAAAATATGTACATATAACTATATGACAAAAATATTTGAATGTAGTGTCAACTTGTGAGTATTGATATTTCTCTGAATCTACTCTTCACAAGTCTTGATTTCTTCAGATTTTCTTCCCAAAAGATAGTATTTTTTAATGAAGTCTTTAGGAACAGTTCTCCAGGCTTCCTGAAGGACTTTCAAAGCTTCTCGTTTTCAGTCCCTGAACCTGACCAGTTTTAGAGGAATGTGTTTTGTTTATTAAGCCACACAGTGGCCTACATATGAATCATTCAAGCAGAACAAAGAGCATTTAACTGAAGTCCTGAACCAGTGAAGAACCAGGAGCAGATGATTCCAGATGATCAGGCGGTGATCAGTATACTGGTGGTACTGAATGCTGAGTGATTGGAACTCATTCATCTAGGCTCCTTTAGGCATTTTGTAAAACATTTGCTTAATTTTTTTTATTTAATCTGTACTTTTACACTAACATGGTGATACACAGTCTTGACCGACACACATCCTGTTTCCTTTGTGCTGCAGGAACAGGCTGCGCTGGAGGAGGAAGCTGCAGGTCACACTCAGAAAAGAGCCCCGTCCCCCAGCTCCAACTACAGAGACAAGTACAGCCACCTGATCGGCACCTCTGCTGCTAAAGATGCCGCACACACACTGGAGGCCAACCGGGCTTACGGCTGTGGTACGACTTCACTAATACTCATTATAACCTTCACTAAGCCTGATCATAACCTGGCTATCATTAGCCAGAAAATGTCACTGACACTGTAACTGAATGTCTTCTGACCTACAGAAAAAGCCACATTTAAAGAGCTATTAAGTAATGAAACAGTGAACGAGTGCATTTAAAATGAAAGTACTAGAAACATTTTTGCACTGGGAGTTTTACCTCTGTATGTCCTTTATACTTAGTTTGAAAGCATTATTTCCATTTTTTCTACCCAAACAGTCCCCGTGGCCAATAAGAGGGACACTCGCTCCATCGAGGAAGCCATGAACGAGATCAGAGCCAAGAAACGACTCAAAAAGGGAGAGGATGACTCGGGGGCTGGCAGCAGTGGCAGTTTGTAAAAAGACTGTGTGTGTGTGTGAGAGAGTGAGAGAGAGAATGAGTGAATGAGTGTGAGGGAGGGAAGCTGGGTCTGTATTCGTTATTTTAAAGAAGTGTTCCTGTACAGTATTGTACTCTATAGCAATATTTAACATTTAATGAAGCCTGTCAGGCTCTATAGGGAAAACCATGAATTTTAGTGTGTGAGAGAAAAATCCACACAAGCACTGTTCATCTCTCCACGTTTACTGCTTCTCCTCACATTATTTGTTTCAGAGCGATAGTTTGGTGAAAATCTCGCATTTACATACCCACCCTTAACACAAAAATGGTCAGTTAGCTGCGACGTGTTGCAGTATCTGAATTTTCCTTCTTTCATTTTAATGTGGGCGCTATAAGGCTAATGGAAGATCATACCCCACCAGCTAGCATGGTGCTAACTGCGTCAGAAATTCAATGAGATGCTAGAAAAGTGCATTGTGTTAATTTAGTTCATTTTTATTGATACAGGTGGTCATGATGAGGACAGAATATCAATACTGTGGTTTTACTGGTACATATTGTGATAACTTTCAAGATATTAGTCTGTAAATATATATTTTTTTCAAAAATAATCAATTTTTATGATGACTGTTCTGATATTTATTGTGGCTACAGCAGTTTAGCTCCGCCCATTCATGCAACAATTCGCCTAAACCTATCATGGTTAAAAATGCGACTTTTGTTGGATTACATAAAGACCATGATTCACCCGAACACCCAGTAACTCACCTGGAGCTGTGATTGGTCAGCCTATCAGAATCAATGTGATTGGTTAGAGGCTCATTTGCGTATTGCTAATCTGTGGGGTTCAAGCTTTCATTACTCGTGTAACGACGGGGCGTGAACGGATTCCTCTGGTACAAAAGTTGTTAGTGTGAGTTTTATTGTAAAATGTACAGGTACAGCCCAAAGCTGCCACAGCGTACACACAGTTCCCGTCTTCCTGATGACCCACTGCTTGACTTGGTGAATGGGTAAAATGCAGAGGAGGAAATTCACATTGTTCACACTTTGTGCCGTTCTGTGCTCACAGATGACAAATGTACACTTTACACTTTTATATCTTTTGTATAGTCTTGAGTGCTTTGGATGTGTATGGAGATAATAGGCTGCAGCACTGTAGCCAAACTCAGAAAAGCCTCTATGTGCTAATCATGTTGAGGTTGGGGTTTGAAATTAAATAGATGTCGTTAGTTGTTCAATATTGTTCAATATTAATAATTAATGTCCTTGCTGATGGACTATTTTTGTGCTAAGAGGGAAAATCTTTTTTTTTTAATTTTTTTTTTTTTACCAAACTATCGCTTGAAGCTGTTTAATTAGCTAAGGGTGCGTTTTTCTGGTTCATTTTGTTTCTCCAAGAGTGTGTGTGAGTGTGCTTGGGTGTGTGTATGTGTGTGTTTGTGAGTCTAGAAGTGTACTGTCATATTTTTAGTGACTTGTAGTGGCCTCTAGTGGCTAAACTGAGGTACAGCAGTGAAGGAATGGCCAGCCACTGCTGTTTAATTAATGAGTGGCCATGTAAGATCTGTTTGGTCAGACTACGCCTTTAAATGTGGTGTTTTATCAGCACGTAAACCGGTCTTGTCCCGTAACGTCGTCGCCTCTGGAGTGACTATGTGCACACTGAAGTGTTAATGTTCTATTTAAATACTTTTAATGTTCCCTGCAGTCAAGATGTCCACCTGCTCTTGAAACACTACAGGTCTGATATATTGAGCCGTTTAGAACCTGGAAAACCAACGAGCTGAAGGCTTCAGTCAAGGGGTTTCTGGTGAATCCGCAGTTCTTCCATTTAAAACCTTTAGATGGTGTTTGAAGCATTGCATTAAACGAGTCTAAGGTTATAATGACTGAGCATCGTCAGTGTTGGCTGTAATAACCCTGTTAATCGACTGCTAGTGTTTTCTTGCACATTTTTCATGTCTATCTGATGATGATCTTGTCTTCGGAATAGCGGTTTGTTCCAGACTGACCTGTGTGTTGGTTTGCTTTTATGGTTTCAATAAACAACTGATAAATGTTAGTGAAATATGTGTGTTTGTTTTTGACCTGACGTGACATTTATTTTTGACATAATATATACTATTATTACATATAGAAACTTATACATGTATACTGGACATAGTACATAGATCATGTAGATGCTCACATTAATTTAATTTATATTTATATATGCA